>VSMD01122904.1:0-10930 GCA_008750895.1 Mirza zaza | reverse complement strand
TTTTTTTTTTTTTTTTTTTTTTTTTTAGACAGTGTCTTGCTCTGTCTCCCAG
The DNA here is from genome assembly GCA_008750895.1 of Mirza zaza. NCBI lineage: Eukaryota > Metazoa > Chordata > Mammalia > Primates > Cheirogaleidae > Mirza > Mirza zaza. The sequence continues at coordinate 10,878 of VSMD01122904.1, read as the reverse complement.
GCTGGAGTGCAATGGCATGATCATGGCTCACTGTAGCCTCAAACTCTTGGGCTCAAGCGATCCTCCTGCCTCAGCCTCCCCAGCAGCTGGGACTACAGGCCTGTGGCTAATGTTTTCAATATTATTTTTTGTAGAGACAGAGTCTTGTTGTGTTGTCCAGGGTGGTCTCAAACTCCTGGCCTCAAGCCATCCTCCCATCTTGGCCTCCCAAAGTGCTGGGATTACAGGTGTGAGCCACCATACCTGGCCTGTGAAATTTTTAATTGGAAGAGATGCTTTCAGAATATGGGAAATTGGGAAAGATTTCGGTGACCATAACAGCATGGTTATGTGGGTGTGTTTCATTTAATTCTTATGAAAAATATAGGTAGTAAATATTATTACTGACAGCTTGACACATAAGGGCAGTAAGAGGCACAATTGAGTTATATAAACCAAGATCTGCCTGACTACAAAGCTTGTCTACACCTATGCACACCTTTTGACTGCACTGTGCCTCAGCCTGAAAGTGTAAATATTTGAGACGCTCTGGAAGAAGATACAGAGGAATGGTGTGGAGTAGGGACATTCTAGATACAAGTGGCAGAGATGTGCTGGGGTGAGGTACTTGCCGAAACTTCCCTGGCATATGAGGAAGGGAAGAAAGAGCAAGGAGGCTGCACAAGTACCGTGGGGAGGAGATTGCAGAGTAGAAATCTTAGGATGCCGCTGTGTGTTGGGCTTGGTAGGCCATGGCAAGATGTCAAAGATGTATGGACAGAGATGTCTTGAAAACTAACCAGCAGAAATGTGAAGGATGGAGAGGAAGGTGGGAAGCAGATGGAAAACAGTTAAGAAGCTGAAGAATTGATATGAGGAGGTCTGGATTGGGGTAGTCACTTAGAATGAAAACAGGGGTATAAGTTCAAGAGACCTTGCAACAGGTGGAATCCGTGAGACTTGGCACCTTCATTGAAGAGAAATAGAGGAGAGAATGACGGATGTAGGTTTCAGGCTGAGAGGACTAGTAGAATGATGGTTCTATGAACAGGAATAGTAAAATCAGGAGTAACTGGCTTGGCAAGAAGGCAGTGAATTCTGTTCTGGAAGTCAAGTATAGCAATTCATCTTTTTGCTGGTATACCTAAGAAAGAACTACTAACTGTAGTGGAAAAGAAAAAAAAGATGCTAGGAAATTTGAAGGTCAAAAGGGAGTCTGGGCTACAGTAGGAATTTGGGATTGTGAAGCAATTCCTCTTCCTCAAAAACAAACTCTTAAATTTCAAGGTTGAGTAGGGGCCAGATGGTGTGATCCTAACTTTATTCATTCAACAATCATGAGATACATCTGCCTGGGAGTGGGGGGATGAAAGAGTTTCTCTCCCTTTGAAAAATGGTCCCTACCAACGTGATATTTATAGAAGCAGCAAAACTTTCATTTTGACCCCAGAGAACAGTAATGACCCTTCCCTGAATTCTTTCTAGCTCAGCTGAGACAGGGCTTGAAAATCTAAACAAAGCTTCAGCAAACTCAGCACTGCTCAGTGTGTTCTGTGAAATGATTGTTGGTCCATGAAAAAAAAAAAGAGGTCTGTGGTCAAAAGAATTTGGAAATGCTGGAGTTAAACAAAAAGTTTTTTTTTTAATTATAAAAATCTTATTTTATTTTACTTCATTTTATTTTTATTGGACTTTTCAGTTTTTAAATTACAAATGTTCACTGTCAATTACTATAGACTGCTGAGCATTGAGAGAGTTTGAACTGGAGAATAATTTTTGAAAATACTAAATTGACTTAATAATTTGGGTCACAAAATCTTGTTAACTTCTCGTTAATCGGGGCCTGCTACAGGTAGGGATATTTGTTTTTCCTAGCTCCTGGTCTTCCTCCACATGATGTCCATTTCAAACTCACCATGCGGGATCCCAATCCTAATATCGTTTTTCCTTAAGGTTTTTGAACAAGACAGGCAGACCCTCTCTCGTCTCTGCATAGAGCCCATCTCTATTCTTGTTTGTGGATTCACTTCTTTCTTGGGTCTTTGACATGGAGGTAGACCTTACCTTCCTCCCCATAATGACAATGACATAGCATTAATTTTGCAAGTTTTAACTGAACAATCATCTCTCAATATAATATAATCATACAGTATTTGTTATGGACTAAATTGTGTCCCTCCAAAAATGTGTATGTTGTTTCACTTGTTGAGAACAATTCCCTGCGTATGCTACCTAGTGGATTTTCAGAGTTGGCTAAATTCAGATTCTCCATACAAATTAGATTACTCTGCCTTTTTTGATTACTTTGTATTGATAATTCTGCATAAGATAATGATCTGACTTTTCATTGTTCATAAAAGATGGTGATAATCTTTGACCATCTTTGTGGTCCTACCCTCCCAGTATCTCAGTAAGTGACCTTAACTGGGGATGGGGTTTTTATAGAGGTGATTAAATTAAAATGAGGTCATTAGGGTGGGCCCTAATTCCATATGACTAGTGTCTTCATAAGAAGAAGAAATGTGGACACAGGCACGTACAGAGGGAAAGCATCTTAAAGACACAAGGAGAAGACGACCATCTCCAAGCCAAGGAGAGAGGCCTGGTGGGAATCCTGCCCTCACCATCCTATGGACCTGGGACTTCTAGTTTTCAAATAAATTTCCATTGTTCCAGCCACCCTGTCTGTGGCACCTCATTACAGCAGCTGTAGCAATCTAATACAGGTACAATATTCATTAACAAGGAACGATAAACAGGGAAACTGAGGACTATGATTTTCTTTGGGTAATTAAAGGACATTTCTGAAGCCACAGTGAAGGTTGAGGTCATTGAGGAAAAGATTATAGAAAGAGAAGAAAGTTGATCAAAGGAAGAAACGTCAAGAAATGTCTTTTTTAAGTGGAAAGAGAGGAAGAGATGAGGTCGTTGGTGGACTAAAGCATGAAGTTGATGAGCTATCAAGGCTGAAGGGGAAAAGGTTCATAGTTGGAGGTCAGTAATCTCCAGCATCAAGTGTTGAAACATGATCATCATCTTTGACAGACAATGAAAAGTCGGATCATTATCAACACAAAGTTATCAAAAAGGCAGAGTAATCTAATTTGTATGGAGAATCTGAATTTAGCCAACTCTGAAAATCTACTAGGTAGTATAAGCAGGGAATTGTTCATTCATTTTTAAAAGCACATAGTTAGTGCCATGTTCTTGAAAAATAGAACTGAGTTAATAAAAGAAATTTTAAAAAATTTAAGTCATTTGATAAAATTTCTTAGGCCAAGGGAGAATTTACTGTTTCTCTGTCCTGGTTGAAGAGAACTGGAAAGGGCCTTTTGAGGGTTCAGAGAGGACAGAGGGCACCACAGGTGACTCTCATGTGACCAGTCAATCCTTGTTGGATGCTGTGGCCCGTAGATGGGAAAGATGACATAACAACTGGCCAGATGTGAAACAATACCATCAAGAACACACTATTTGTGTCTTCCAGTTAAGCAGTTCTGGAAAATCCCGTAATTTATTAAATAGCATACATTTTGTGACTCCGCCTGGTGGTTTAAGAAAAAAGCAGAGATGGAAAAGCTAGTTTGCAATCTGTGCAGTGGGATTCATTCTTTCAACCCTTATTATTGATTGTAGAGCCATTTCATCCTGTTTGAAGAATGCAACAGTATACACCATGGCAACCAGTGCATCAGACGCGTACCACATTGCAGCCACCCCAACAAGGCTAATCATAGTAACCATTTTCATTTCTCTCATTAACTCTAACCAGTATTTTTAGCCATCTCTAAAGCCAGCATTCGCTTTTATTATCTTGAAGAACAACTGTCATGCTGAATTTTAAAATAACATGCATTTCTGAATATAAGGGATATATTTCCTCTCATCATTATATATTTCATTGTATTCAACATATTAGAGTCTTTTTTTTCCTAGCCTCTATATATTATTAAATAATTATTCAGATAATGACAAAAATGAGTATGTTCCATTAGCGTTTGGGTGCATTAAATCTCTATCCGGAGTACATAGACTTTTAACATTATTAGACAGAAAAATGTGCTTATAAAAAAAAGAAGGCTCAAATTCCTTTTATAAATGTATCTCTTGCTGTTTCTTTTCCTCTTTCTATGTATCTGGATGGATAAAGTAGGAGACAATCGGTAGGGTGAGATGGAACTGAGTTCTAGGGGAAGAGGTCTTTCTCTTTTATCTCCTTTCACTGGGCTTACAGGATGCAGTAGACACTTCATGTATTTTAGCTGGTTAATGTAATTAATCCATGTTTTTAGTATTCCTGACAAAATAATAATAATGATAATTTGATCTACTACTACCTGAAAGCAATTTTAAAAGTTCTAGACAGGTTTTTGCCTGGGCAGAGGAGGGTCAGCTGAGGGTATCATAACCAAAGGTCTCCTACAATGTGTTCATACTGTGCTTGGAATTATAAAAATCTATTTATTTAATATTTGCATGAATCATAAAAAGTTGAAATTAGTACCTTGGTGTTTCTTACTATACGAGGAGAGGCTCAAGAGACTGGATCAGTAGATAAGCAGTGGGGTCAAGAACTATGAACTATGAACTATGGCTGAAAGCCCAGGTCTCTTTTACCAGGCCTCTTGTTTGCTTCCAACATAAATAATAAAGATGACTAGGTGTGCAGAGTCACAGAAAATCACCCAATTGCAGCAAGCTGCTGACTATTTTGTAAAATGTTTTGCTGTTAAATTTTATTCTAGCAGCCAGGAGTGAGCTCATGTACCCGAACCTGGGGAAAACATACATGTCATCTATGGGCTGAAACAGCTGAGTTATGTTACCAGTGTGTGTCATAGCCGTATGCAGTACATGATCAACTGAGCTTAGTGGATTAACTCCTTTTTTTTTTTTTTTTTGAGACAGAGTCTAACTCTGTTGCCTGGGCTAGAGTGCCGTGGCGTCAGCCTAACTCACAGCAACCTCAAACTCCTGGGCTCAAGCAATCCTCCTGCCTCAGCCTCCCGAGTAGCTGGGACTACAGGCATGCGCCACCATGCCCGGCTAATTTTTTCTATATATTTTTAGTTGGCCAATTAATTTCTTTCTATTTTTAGTAGAGATGGGGTCTCACTCTTGCTCAGGCTGGTTTTGAACTCCTGACCTTGAGTGATCCTCCTGCCTTGGCCTCCCAGAGTGCTAGGATTACAGGTATGAGCCACCGTGCCTGGTTTAGGATTAACTCCTTCTGTATAGTGTGAGTTCCCCTTCACCCTATTTCATATTTTGTTATGAAAAGGTTAAAATATATGGAAATGTTGAAATAATTGTACATTGAATATTCATAAATCCACCATCTAGGTTCTACAATTAAACTTTTACAGAGCTTACTTTTTAAATAATGGTGATACTGTCATTCAAATTTAGATTGTATACTTTTATATCTATGGATATGAAGGTAGAAGTATTTGTATTCCTAATATTGTCTACTAAATTACCTAAGGGCCTCCTTCAAAATATCTACTTTTAAAACATTATTCTTCACCTAACTTAAACTGCCCCAAACCAACTGAGATAGATTTTCAGATATTAATCAATGGAGTGTATCAGCAAACTTGTGTTTGATCCTGACAGGAAAGAAATTGGCATTGAAGTTGAGCTACCCCAGGCACTACCTGTACCAATAGGTGAAAAATAGACAATGAGAGCAGGAGGACTTCTAGGGAAATATCTCTTATAATAGTGTTGCCTTTTCACATCTCTTTTGTGGGATTTTTTTTTTTTTTTTTGAGACAGAGTCTCACTTCGTTGCCCAGGCTAGAGTGAGTGCCGTGACGTCAGCCTAGCTCACAGCAACCTCAAACTCCTGGGCTCAAGCAATCCTCCTGCCTCAGCCTCCCGGGTAGCTGGGACTACAGGCATGCGCCACCATGCCCGGCTAATTTTTTCTCTATATATTAGCTGGCCAATTAATTTCTTTCTATTTATATTAGAGACGGGGGTCTCGCTCTTACTCAGGCTGGTTTCGAACTCCTGACCTTGAGCTATCCTCCCTCCTGGGCCTCCCAGAGTGCTAGGATTACAGGCGTGAGCCACCGCGCCCGGCCTTCTTTTGTGGGTTTTAACAGATAGAGAACTCTTCTTGAAGTTTTATTGAGCAGAATCCTTATTCTGCATATTTGTCAAATGGTTCTCATCTGAACAGTTAGGAAGACAGTGGTTATACTATCGAGATCTGGTCGGCTTAATGTTAGTTATTTGAAGCGACTCGCTTCAGAGGACAATATTCATGTTTTAATTTAGTGATATAAAAGTCTACCTTTAGTCTCCTTATTCAGGTTGTCTGGTAGACGTTCTGATTGTGCTCCTTGGCTTTCTCCTGGAAGGCCAGATGTGGGACTGAAGATTCTGAGACACTAAGCTCTGATTAAAGAAATACACTGTTGTCCAGGTTTATAGAATCAGAGGGTTCAAGATCCAAGTAAATTCAGTTTAACTGTCTAGTTTTTGTTAATATTTGAGCTGGATAATACATTTAGAGAAATTATAGCTTCCATATATAAACAGCCATTTTTTTCCAGTTAAATATGTCATATCTGTATACGTTATATAAGTACATTTTAAGATTTAAAACATATTAGAAGATTCACTTGTAAAAATAGAAACTTGTAGAATTTTAGACATTTGCAATGCTAGCTTTATACAAAGGCATGTGTTTTGGTAACCCAAATGCACATAAAACTGGCAAATTGTAAAAACCCTGCAAAGGTGGCCAGCAGAGGGTTTGGGGTTTTTTTTTTTTTTTTTTTTTTTAGTACGAGTGACTCCAGTCAGTGAACTGTGGATTGTGGGCAGAGGAACACATGCGTAGAAGAAATGGCTTTTGACTCTGGGGAAGGATCTTCCTGGTAACACACAGTTTGGAAAGTCTTCAACATGTCTGAGGTGCCCTTTGCGCTGCGTGACTGCAGCGGATGTCTTTGTAGGAGACATTTTTACAGAAAGCAGCAGCAGAGTGTCGCTACCCATTTCCAGCATTTTAGATTCGTGAAATATTAAGTTGGAAAAAATTGCTAGAGTTTAATAGCATACAAGGTAATGGCGTAGGTGTACCAGTTTAGCGGGAACACCGAATGCTATCAGACAGCAAAACCGTGCAGCGTTCAGTCCTCTTTGTTCACATTTCACTTTACTTTGGCACATTCCATAGATGCTGGCACACCTGGCATATATCCAGTTCGGTTTTTCACATGTCAGCTTCGTAATGATTGCAAGGTATTGCATGCGTCTGTGGTCCCATCCTGCCATCTCGCTTACCCAGGGCCAGCATTCAGGACAGGGATCAGCTTTTCTGGCTCAAACTGCCTCCACCCCAGTGCTCCCTCAGTGGGGCAGGGGAGTTGGGAGGAGTGGAGTCGGGGAGAATGCTGGGCTGGAGGCAGGCAGAGTGCAGCTCCTTGGCTGGGAGATGGGGCAAGAGATAAACACAAGCCTTTATTCTTGGCTTCAGGTACCAGCCAGGTTCATATTGGAGGCTGATTTCCTGACCTGCCCTTGTTCGAAGGTGGCCTGTCTTTGGGGGTCAGGAATGCTGGCCCCATTGCTTGTCGCAAGAAAGGAAACTAATGTGTGCAACGGCCTAGCATATAGAAACAGGAGAGGTGACTCAGATGCCAAAGCGGAGCTACCATGACCAAGGAGGGAATGGTTCCAAATCGGGGTAAATTTTGTGTCCTAGTATTTCCTTAATGCCCCAGTGAAGAGGAATCAGTGATTTACAGTAGAACTGCAGAGTAATGATAACTACAAGAGCATGTCTGCTATGTGAAAAAAGAAATCTTTTAGAAATTGTTAAAGAAACATTCTTGAAGTAGGTTGATTCATTCATCAAATTTTATTGAGCATCTACTTTGTGTCAGGCACTATTCCGGCAACTGGGATCCGGTATTAAACGAAACAGAAAATCCCTTGCTTGCTCTGTTGGCACTAATGTAGTAGTGGAAATCTAGTGTCCTCAACGGACCTTTGCACTTGTCATTTTGGTGACCACGTTAGGAGTATGTCTTATAGGATGATGGCCGGAGGATCTTGAATGGGTGATCTACTTCTTACTTATGTAGAATCGTTGTTACTGTTGTTACCTTCTATTGCAGCTCCCACCGGAGTGGGTTCTGAGATGTGGAAGCAAGGGTCTAGGAAATCAATAGAAAGAAGAAAGGTCCTAGCACTCTGGGAGGCTGAGGTGGGTGGATCGCTCAAGGTCAGGAGTTCGAAACCAGCCTGAGCAAGAGCAAGACCCCCTCTCTACTATAAATAGAAAGAAATTAATTGGACAACTAAAATATACAGAAAAAATTAGCCGGGCATGGTGGTGCATGCCTGTAGTCCCAGCTACTCGGGAGGCTGAGGCAGAAGGATCGCTTCAGCCCAGGAGTTTGAGGTTGCTCTGAGCTAGGCTGATGCCATGGCACTCACTCTAGCCTGGGCAACAAAGCTAGACTGTGTCTCAAAAAAAAAAAAAAAAAGAAAAAGAAAGTAAGAAAGAAAGAAGAAAGGGTTGAGCTGAGAAGAAATGTAGCGTATGATATATTCTCTAACGGTGAGGAACAGCTATGGGCCAATGAGATGAGTCACTTCCAGTCCTCAGATTTAGGGATGGAAATGGGAGAATAGTATCTGGAGATATAGTGTCTAATTAACTTGGGATCGATTTTAGTTCTTTTTGTTAAATAGTAACAGCTAAAATATGTACAATGCTTTATGATTTACAATCTTATTTTCTCTATTTTATTTTATAGGAGCCTCACAGTAATTCTTTAGTAAAGAGTAAAGGTAATACTAGTCTCACTGTGAACATGAGGACAGGCAGATGAACTAGTAGTAGATGGTTGAGGGCTTTATTCTACTAATAGCTTTAACCAGAGCCAATACACAAGCTTTTGCTGGGTAACCCAAATGGTAAAAAAAATTCTGATGGTCTCAAAACAGTCTGATGGGAGTACACAGATGTTCTCGATGTTTCAGGTCCAATGGGAATGATTTTGTTTACTCTGTGTAGACAAATGCTACTTTAATGTGTACACAGATATATCTCTAAGATGTGTTTTTCTTAAAGCAGATAAGAACCAATGCTAGGACTAGAGGTAATTCCAGAGATCTAGTTCTTTTCATATTTTAAATGAGAAAACTGAGACACAAAGAGGTTATCAGTTTCGAAAGTTAAAAATTCTTCATAATATAGCAGAAACTCATATAATAACTTCAGTAGGATGATTTACATTATGATATTGATGAAAATAAAATATGAAGATACGAACATATGATAAAACATGTGGTCTTACTGATTCATTGCCTCCTCTTACCCATAATATTTATCTACCAGATTTCCTTTTATTTGTAGTGGTGTTTTATATTTATTGTAGCTAATTGATTCTGGGGATAAAAATAAGCCCTGGTGTCTTTTAAAGGCTCCACAGCCTTGTACAGTATGTTCTCATTATATTTATGTAAAGCCAGCCTCTGGATGATCAGATGCTAAGAAACAACACAGTGGGGAAATTTTAAAATTAATAGTTTCAGAAAATATCCTGCAGCCTTGTGGCATAGTCTCATCAACTCCCCCAAAACGTAGACATTCATCATAGGTCTTAGGAAGAATATAGTTTAAAACAGAATGGCAGGAGGGCTTGAAGGTTTAATATATGGTATGTTTATAGTCGGCTTACTGTTGTTCTGTGGGAGTAATAAATGCTTTTAAACCAATGAATTATAGGCAGCGCGTACACACACACACACATTGTTTTTCTTTTTACATTGGATAGTTCATGATTGTATCTTTCTAAGATAGAGTTAAGAAAATTAACATCTATTTCCATAGCTCAACAGGTATTATTGAAATTATGACATTATTGCAAAGTAAATTAATAATTTAAAAAAACAATGCAGGTATTGAGCCAAAGCAATAGCTCAGAGGTCATTGAAAAGCTGTCACGATCAGTCTCTCAGGAATAGTCAAATTATAAAAGTCCCTTCTCTCGGATGACAGATGACATCCATCCAGAGTAATTATCCTCTGATTAAACCCAGACACCTCTTTCTTCTCCTATGTCTAGCAAGTTTGCTAGAGAGATTTGTAAAAATACCTGTCTTGGTGTGTCTGAGAGTTACTTATCTACATCTGGGTCTGTTGCAGAGAGAGGGATTCAAATGCGTCATCTCTGATGCCCACGTGTAGATCAACATTTCATCGTATTGAATGATGCGTGTTTCAGCAACGGGGAAGGCACCGATTTTGGGGAGCATAGTAGACAAAGTAGGGATGACCCACTGCGTGTTTATATCAATCTTCTACCCTTATACCAGGGCAGAATAGCTCGGAACACAGCATTTTCCTCTTTCTGTTTACCCCGCTACCCACGGTATGCAAGGTTGGTGTGATGGTCATTTAGATGTGTCCACTTGGCTACACTGTAGTCCCCGCTTATTCAAACAAACTCTAATCCAAGTGCTGCTGTGAGCATACTTTAACTTTGTAATATAGTCTGCACTCTGACTTTATTTTTTTTTTTTTTTGAGACAGAGTCTCACTTTATTGCCCAGGCTAGAGTGAGTGCCGTGGCGTCAGCCTAGCTCACAGCAACCTCAAACTCCTGGGCTCAAGCAATCCTCCTGCCTCAGCCTCCCAAGTAGCTGGGACTACAGGCATGTGCCACCATGCCCGGCTAATTTTTTCTATATATATTAGTTGTCCAATTAATTTCTTTCTATTTATAGTAGAGATGGGGTCTCGCTCTTGCTCAGGCTGGTCTCAAACTCCTGAGCTGAAACGATCCGCCCACCTCGGCCTCCCAGAGAGCTAGGATTACAGGCGTGAGCCACCGCGCCCGGCTTTGCAGTCTGACTTTAAATAAGAAAGAT
>VSMD01122903.1:0-82192 GCA_008750895.1 Mirza zaza | reverse complement strand
TTAAGTGAACGTGTACTCAGCTGTTTAATGCTGTCTCCCCCATGAGGCTCTAGCGCTGAGGCAGGCGCTGACCAACCCTATCTTCCCAGCACTGGTGATGCTAAAGAAACAGCTGATAAATGAATGGATCGAATTCTCCCTTCAAGACTCAGCTCAAAGGAAGTAAAGCTTCTCCTAAATCCCCCCAGTTTAAATGTGACCCCTTCTCCCTTGGACCCCTACAGCCCTAGTCAGTCTACACATCTGTCTCCCCAGTAGACTGTGAGTATCCTCAGGCAAAGACCCCCGTATTCACGTCTACCTGGGCTGCCTGCTGCAGTGCCTTTACACAGAAGGCACTCAATATATAGTTGATAAGTGAATGGATGAAACAAAACCTCAAAGTAACTTACTCGTGTATTAAAATCAGATGTTACTGATGTCTTGTTCTTCTTAATCTGGTCTTTTAAGATAACAAAAACTAGACTGTGTGGAGTAAATGGTTTTTAAACTCAAGTGTCCCGCAGACCCATCACCCTGAACTCAAACTACACTTGGAGAGACAGATCACTGTTGGCCAGGACAAAGCACAAGAAAGGATTGCAGAAGTGAAATAAGCAGACCCAAAAATGCTTGACTATTCACTTTAAACAACTCTTCCTAATTCAGCTTTATGCTCAAAGGACAAATTACTACAGTTCAAAAGCAAGAGAAACCAATTCAGTTTTCCCACTGATTTTTACAATTGCTTGGTATCAATGTTAAATTTCCTAAATTTGATGACTTTATCAAGGTGATATAAGAGAACATCTTAAAGGATTCAGAGGCAGAGGGTCTGCTGTTCACTCTCAAATGGTTACACGTACCAAAAAAACAATACTAGTAACAATAATAATGTGTATGTGTGAAACAGAGCTAATAGGGTAAAATGTTAACAACTGACAAATCTGAGTAAAGGGTATAAAAGAGCGTTTACTGTACATTACTGTTACTTTTTTGCAAGCTTGAAATTTTTTAAGTAAAAAAAGAAGAAATGAAACTACTTAATAGAAAAAGTTATTATACCTTTACTACTATTTGAAGGTATCAGATGGGGAGAAATAAAACAAAATTTTGATAGAGATAAATATATTTGATATTTGAACAAAGCAATTCAGAACAATTCTAAAATTGCCCTAAATATCTTCATTTTAAAATAATTACAAAGATTCATCCATATGCTATCTGGGGGTAAATCATTCTCCCCAACAAAAAGGAAAATCTGTTGTACAAAAACCTTCTAAGATGGCCAGGCACGGTGGCTCACGCCTATAATCCTAGCTCTCTGGGAGGCCGAGGCGGGTGGATCATTTGAGCTCAGGAGTTCGAAACCAACCTGAGCAAGAGTGAGACCCCGTCTCTACTATAAATAGAAAGAAATTAATTGGTCAACCAATATATATAGAAAAAACTAGCCGGGCATGGTGGCGTATGCCTGTAGTCCCAGCTACTAGGGAGGCTGAGGCAGCAGGATCGCTTGAGCCCAGGAGTTTGAGGTTGCTGTGAGCTAGGCTGACGCCACGGCACTCACTCTAGCCTCGACAACAAAGTGAGATTCTGTCTCAAAAAAAAAAAACCTTCTAAGAAGCTAGATAACACAATGGAATAGCAAAGTCTCAAACTGGCAATTTCCAAACTAACTCAAGGCAGTTGTCCTAGCTGCAGAGCCAAAATACCAAGATAGAAAACGTTAAGAGGTAAATGACAGCTGGAAAAACACCAGCTACACACAACCTGTTCAAATTTCTGGACCTACACAATTTGACCCAGAAACATAACACAAATGTTAGAATTTGAAAATACCAATTCTTCTAAATATAGTTTTATCACTTTTTTTTTAAAGTCACTAAAAAAAAATTCTCTTATCTAGCAGTTAGAGCCAAAACACAAATGTAAAAAGCTGGTGTGAAAAAAGTTACTACTATTTACTGGCCAGGCACTACAGCAGATGCTATATATAATTATTTTCAATCATTACAACAACCTGGTATGGTAGGTATTGTTGCTACCATTTTATAGGTGAGGAACTCAAGGTCAGATAGGAATCAAATGCCCAAGATCCCTTAGAGATTATAAGGTAAGGCAGGATATTGCAATTATTTTGCAATTATTTGCAATTGCATATTGCAATTATTTATATAATATATAATAAACCATATTATAATAATATATGGTATATCATAATAATATGATTTATTATATAACTAATATATTACCATATATTATTATAATATGGTTTGTTATATAACTAATATAACTATGACTCTCCCTTTAGTCCAGGATCCTCAACACTGCATACATGTTAGAATCCTCTGGGAGATTTTAAAAATGCAATACCTGGGCCTAGCTCCCATCTAAGTGAATCAGAATCTCTAAATATGAGTCTAAAGAATCAATAGTTTTTAAAAGCTTCCCAGGAGATTCTAATATACATTAAGTCACTACAGCTTAAAAAAAAAAAAACAAAAAACCAACTCTATGCATGTACCAGGCATATTTCCAGGTGAGGCCTCCACTCTAGCTTTCCATCTGCCTGGAAGCTCTTACACTCAAATCTCACCTTTCCATTTAGAGACCTACCCTGACCTTTCTATTCAACACTGTGATCCACTGCTGCCCACCATTCCCAGGTCCCCTTACCATAGGCAAATTTTTTTAACTTCTTGAGATCATTGTAAATTCACATGCAGATGCAAAAAATAATAAACAGATTTTCCATATACCTTTGACCCAGTTTCCTCCAAAGACAGTATCTTGTGTAACTGTAGTACAGTTTCACCTGAATTATTTTTTTCTCCTAGTGTCACTTCCTAATACAGGTTGATGATCCCTTATCCAAAATGCTCAGGACCAGAAGCATTTCAAATTTCAGATGTTTTCAGATTTTGGAATATCTGCTTTATACTTACCCAGTTCAGCAGCCCTAATCCAAAAATCCGAAATCAAGAAATGTACCAATGAGCATTATATGGGCACTCAGAAAGTTTTGGATTTTGAAGCATTTCAGACTAGGAATACTTACCTTGTATGTTATAAACAAATTTTTAATTTTTTATTGTCTATCTCCACTAAAATATATACTCCTCACGAGCAGGAATCTTTATTGAAATTTTGTTCACTGCTATACGCCAAGCACCTAAAACGGAGCCTAATCCATAATAGGAATGCAGTAAATTATTCACTGAATAAATCAAAGCACTGTATTGCACCCCTCCTCTAACAGGAAACAGAACAGCTCTTCAACAGACCATCTTGGTAAAAAATAAGAGGATTCTGAAACATCAGAGAAATATCATACTCACCCATGGTGACGTAAGGCAACTTATCAGTTGATCCGTGAGGATAGATGCTGTAGAGGTGAGGTCCAGTAACATCTACTCCCCCTAAAACTAGGGCTGCACCAATGTAACCTTGATACCTGGTGATCGAAGTATGCATAAGAAGAAAACATGAGTGTACCTAGCATCAGTAACTTAACCAAAAGTTTAATGGGTTATTGTTTTGATGGGAACAAAAGGGGGAAGGGAACTAATATTAGATAAACATCTGCTATCAGCTGGTATAAACTGTAAATTGTGTGAAGCACTCCACATAACTCTTTTCAGCTCAGTCTCACAGCTCCCTTTAAAAAACGGCATTATCATTCCCATTTTAGAGAAGAGAAAACCAACCTAGAGATATTAAGTATTTGCCCTATGTCTCTGAGCCAACTTCTGCTTACTCCAAAGATTATGAGCACCATTCCCCTCACACCTCTCTGTGATCTGCAGATGAGCTACCATCAAAGTTGACAATGCAGAATTGCTTAGCTGAAGCTGTTACTCAGCTGTTCAAATTACCAACCTCATCACAGCCTCAACAGGAAAATGGCTTATGTCAAAACATCCTTTCCTTTGAATAAATCTACAAAATTATAATCACAGATAGGAACTCATTCAGGGAAGTAAATAATGAAATAACCCATGATAACCTGTAAAAACCATTGCTATTGCCCACAGGATAAAACTACACCTCTCCAGAACTTCAAAAGGAATACATTTTCCACTCCGCCCTACCTCTGCCTGATTATGCACATATCTGGACCTTTTTACCTGGTTGGCTTCAAATTTCTTTTTCTTTTCTTTTCTTTCTTTTTTTTTTTTTTTTTTTGAGAGAAGGTCTTGCTCTGTGGCCCAGGCTAGAGTGAAGTGGCACAATCATAGCTCACCGCAACCTCAAACCCCTGGGTTCAACTGACTCTCCTGCCTCAGCCTTCCAAGGAGCCAGAACTACAGGTGCATACCACCACTGGGCCCCGCTAATTTTTTTAATCTTTTGTAGAGATGGGGTGTCACTACTGCCCAGGCTGGTCTCCAACTTCTGGCCTCAAGCAATCCTCCCTGCTTGGCCTCCCAAAGTGCTAGGATTACTGACTTGGCCTAGTTTTCCATTTCTATAGACTCCTTTCTTTGTATTTAGTACAGCTTTTTACCATTAGAATTGCTATGCTAGATAAACATGCTATTTAAAGTTCTCCACTGTGAGCCTTTAGCTCTTTGGGAAGAATAATGAACCTAACATAGGCTGAATTTGACAAATGATATAACAAACTGATACAAATAAATGAACACAAGAACCAAAGTCATAATTTTAGACTGACTGAGACATGGCTACCAAAGTACTTTAAGTAAATAGAATAGTCAAGTCCAATATTTCCCCTGGCCCTTATCAACAAACTATTATTTCAGAAAGAATCTTCCATTTATAAGTGAAAAATTCAAGAACAAGAAAGCATTTTAGAAGCAGCCTGAAGAGGGAACAGAGGCCCAAACAGGGGAGGAAACTGGTCCAAGGCCACATAAGCTAACAGCAGGGTCAAGACTAGAGTGCAGGGTTCTGGGAGGAGAAGCTAGAGTCACCAGCCCCCCAGCCCACCAGTGCCTCTTCCAGTACACCAACTGCCTATCTAACAGGGTGTTTAAATAAAATCAACAATAACCAGCTCGTTCTCTTCCAAGCTAAAATATAATCTGTCTGATCCCTTTAAAAGAAGTTAAGATTTTTGGCAAATGATTGAATTCCTTAAAAACTGATCCAAAAATTCTATTTCCAGGACTCCCTTGTAAAGATATGATCAAATATATAGAAATGAATGCACAAGGATGTTTATTACAGCGCTGTTTATATGCTAAAAACTGGAAACAGCCAGAGGGAGAAATGGCTAAATATACAGCTATATGACTGAACACTACACAATCATTAAAAATCATGCTGTTTTCTCATGTACTATCAACAGTAGTATAAGTTAGTTCAACCTTTCTCAAGGACAGTTTTGGCAGTATGTAAAAAATGTTAACTGTGCGTACCTTTGACCCAGCAATTCCACTCTAGGAATCTATTCTAATACCCTAAGGAATTAATTAGTCAAGTATCCAAAGGTTCTATATTCCAAGGGTTCATAGGATGCCTAATAATACCTCAAATACTTTTAAATAGGCAATATAGTTAATGCTTAAAAACTGGTTAGATTGTAATACATCCACAGAATGATATACTATGATTATCACCAAAACTATGACATCGATCAATGGTTCTTAAGCGTACACACAAAACTTTTTTCCAGCCGGTACGGTGGCTCACGCCTATAATCCCAGCACTTTGGGAGGCCCAGGCGGGAGGACTGCTTGAGGCCAGGAGTCCGAAACCAGCCTGGGCAATATAGTAAGACCTCCTGCCAGGTATGGTGGCAAACACCTGCAGTCCCAGCTACTGAGGAGGCCAAAACAGGAGAATCACGCAGGCCAAGGAGTTCAAGGCTGCAGTGAGCTATGATGGCACCACTGTATTCCATCCTGGGCAACAAAGCAAGATCCTGTCTTAAGAGAAGTTTTTTCCTATTTCAGGAGGAGTACAAACGTTCAGAACTTCTCTATGAGCTCAAGAAAAAAACTCTTCTACTGATAGAAACAATACTTATAATATACTATTATGTGAATAGGGTAATTTACAAAACAATACACACTGTAATGTTCTATTCTTATAAATGTATTAGGATACCTGTATAAGGATACCTGTATAATATGAAAGATATAAAAAAAATCTCAAAAATCTATAGTGGATGCCCTATAAAATATACAACTACTATATACCCATAACTAAAAATTAAAAATTATATTAAAAAAACTTACAGCGTATGCATCTAAGTGGCATTATATCAAGTGACATTAACTTTCCTTCTTTTCACATTTCTAGTGTCTGAATATTTTATAGTGACTATATATTATTACTTTTATAATAATTTTAAAAAGAGTTTTTTTCATTTTGAAGCCTGACAAGAAAACTATTCAAGATGTACTGCGAGGTTAAAGACTAGGCTATATTCTAAGACAGTATGGATCAGTTTCTATAGTACATACAACTATAAACCCGTTTCTATAAAGGGTTCCACAATTTTATTCAATTTTCCAGAAGGGTCTGTGACCCATAAAAATTTAAGAACCACTGATCAATATCATAATTTTTGGTGATATCATAGTATATCATTCTGTGGACATATTACAATTTAAACAATTTTAAGCATTAACCATACTGCCCATTTTAAGGTACTTAAGGTATTACTAGGTATTCTATGAATCCTTTGAAACACAGAACCTTTGGATACTTGAGTGATTAAATCCTTAGTCTATATTCTAGAATAGATTCCTAGAAGTGAAATTGCTGAGTCAAAGGTATGCACAGTTAACATTTTGATACATATTGCCAAAATTGTCTCTGAGAAAGACTGGACTAACTTGTACTATGATCAATAGTACATGAGAAAATATAGCATGATATTTAATGATTTCATTTCAAAATATGTATTATTAAACTTATTTTAAAAACCTTGAAGGGTATATAATAATCTGTTAGCACTAACTGCTATGGGTGATAGGAATCCAGATAGTTCTATATTTTTTTCCTTTTGTTTCTGTCTTCCAGATTTTTTTTTTTACCATGAACATGTACTAGTAATATAAAAGGAAACGAGGAAGAGAAGAACTTAAAAGACAAAAGACTGGAATTTTATAGACCAAACCAAAATAGTGATTGTCCATGAATGGCAAAATTTTTGTTCTTTGGGCTTATCAATATTTTCCAAATTTTCTACAATGAATGTGTATTACTTTTATAAGAAAAATAGCTATGATTAATATTAAGAGCCTCTAGATATTCAAATAATAGTTACCAGAATACAGAACAGTATTTCACTAAGATTTCTATTGAACTCAACAAGGAAGCTCCATGCTCAAATGAACAAATATTACTCTTCTATGGCTAACCATCATAACTGTAGAATAAAGGCACTGCCTTAATGAGGGAAAAGAGGTCCACAACTGTCTATCAAACACTATTTTCTCACATACAAAGAAATGGGTCATTCAGGAAAAAAAAAGTACAGTAATAGCAGGAAGAGTACCCACTCTGACTCTGAATTCATAGGGATCTAACTTTGCACCAGGCACTGTACTAGACAATGTTGCAGCCTTGCTTCTTCACTCCTTTCCTCCTCAAAAAAAAAGGTCAAAGATCAGAGAGACAGAAACTTATCCTCCTGTTACTGAAAAAGAAACTGGCTAAGAAAGGTGAGATAAACCACCCAAAGTCAAAAAGCTGTCTGTGCTGTAGATGGGACTTAAACTAAAGTTCTACAGTCAATTCCCAAGCTTTCTGTCCTAACAACACTCTGATTCATTTTACATAACTTACCAAAAATGTCAGAGAACATAAAGGACTATAACAATCCTGGTTTAAATTTTTAAATGTTCCTCTCAAAACTGTTTGATAAAATTTAACTTTTACAAAATATGCTAAACTAAAAATGACAAAACACTGAAAAAAGAGAATTTAGAATTTCTAAAACATTCTAAAGAGATTAACAGAAACATATGCTGATTATTTTGCCAAATGCTTTAAAACAACCTTGCAAAGAATCTTGAAATATTGTATATGTAATGCACCACACAGACCACCAGAGGGAGCTTTGCATTAAAAATTAAAATCCACAATTGTCTTCAAAAATCTCATCAATAGGTGTGCTTTAACAAGTTCTACTCACACTGTACTGTAAGAATTTGTTTGGTTGGCAATAAGTCCCTATAATCATGGACACAAACACATGGAAAGCACTGACGTAAGGGCTCAGCACAGCCAGAGCAAGAACTGGGTAGGCTTCCTGCCTATACAACTCTAAGCCTTGGTCTCATCTATAAAATGGGAACTATACTACTGGCCTTAAACCTCATATACGCTACTGAGAGCCTAGGGTCCATGCTAGACACATGGATGAGGACCTGCAAATTCTAAGGAAGGCAAAAGGCCACGGAGGAAACAATGAAAGTGAGCCAGATAGGGACTATGACACATGGAGAACATGCTCCCACTTCTACAGTGACATCCATTCACCAGTTCCAGAAGATTATTGCCACATGTTATCCATCCTCTGAGTTTTTCAAAAGCAGCCAGAAATTCAGACTTGTAATTCAACTCTCCAATCTATAATTCTTGACTACTATTTTTTTAAAAAACGCCATGTGACCCAAATCAATTTCTCTATGGGCCAGTGGCCTATGAGCCACCAGTTTACAATATTTACTTGCTATTCATGCTCCCTTTTAATTCTCTCAACAACCCCTAGGGGCAGGTATCATGATGACCATTCTATGTAAAAGGAAAGAGGAAAATATTTGTTAAAAGTAAGGCAGGTCACAATAAAAGAAGCCAGCATTCCAACCCAAGACTAAAGGCCCAGGCTATTTCTGCTATACTGCCTCTCTTATGAGGAGCAAATGAGAAAATTGACTTGTAATTTGAAACTGTCAAGACCTATACAAACATAAAGTAATAATGCAATTATTAAAGGAGAAAAAGAAACAGAATATAAATATGAATTGTCTGTGGAAGTCAGCAGAAAGTCAGGCAAGTTACCATACCTCTTTAAGCCTCAATTTATACACTTATAAATAGAAGATGGTACCTGCCCCTATCTCAGAGTTAAAAGGATAATATTAAAAGGATAATATGAGATCATCCACAAATCACTTTAGCATAGAGCTTAGAAAAGAGTAAGAGATAGGTTAGTTAATATTAAAATTATCATACCCACTCATATCCAACTACAAATATCACTTCTCATTTCATTGTTTGTAGGGGAAGGGAGGGTAGTATCTACAAGACAAACTCAAAGTTTCCTCCAACTCTCATTTTCTTACCATGAGCAAAAAAGTTTCTCTTATCTGGTAATATCCCTATGCTTCAGGAAATGACTCAATTGGCCACATGTGATTTATTCATGAACAAAAATCAGACCCCACAAATTCAAATGCACTCACTATCAAAAGCCTCATGAAGTTAAAATGGCTTTTTAACAACAATTGATTTCTGGAACAAACTGTCTATTTCTGAATGCTCTGTCCCTAGCTTTCAGACTTTCTTTGGCTGAAAATCTAAGATAGGAGAATAGATGCTCCGGAAATCCCTGTCCTGAAACCTTACCTGAAAAGCATCTGCTTCAGCATCCGATTGGCTGTCACAACTCTGGGAAGACGGCCAGTAGAGAGGGAGTGGAGCTCCAAGTTGGAAGAAATGAGCTGGGTTGTCATGTCTGTGTCTGCAGCTGTCCCAGCACCACAACAACTGAAAAATACAATTAGAAACTTAGCTGAAATTCAATTACCAGAGGGATCAATTAAAAGTGGAGCTTTTTGGATAACTTCCATGAAGTGCAGGTACACAGAGAGATGTTTTGAGTTTATCTACACTGTAATTGCTCTGTTTAACCAATCTTAAATACATAAAACTGGAAATATATATCGAGTTATATGCCAATATATTCTCTATGGACCAACAGGACATTTCAAATCATTGGTTTCTGTGCTCCTACCATAGTGTGCATTTTACTAATCCTACAAATATATTCAAGTTGTACAAAAGAGCCAGGTGTGTTAAGAGTCTTGCAATTCAACATCTACCAAGTATTTACCACCAGATACTATTCATTACACTAAGCACTGGGAATAAAGAAAATATGGCACAGTCCTGGTGCTTGAATTCAAAATTGAAGGAAGGACACAAGAGTAGACAAAATTTACAACACACAGTATAATACAACATAGCAGCACAGGTATAAAATGCTATGGGAAACTACAACAGAGAAACTAAACCCAATCATTAAGAAAAGGTTTCATATAAGCTAGATATGGAAGAATAAAAGCACTCACGAGCAGAGAAAAGAGAAGGGCCTTTCTAAGCAGAGAGGCTGCCATAAGCAAAGGTGAAATAGCTTGAGAGAGGAGGGAAATAGAGACATGAGGAAAATAGGTACAGTCCAGGAATAACAGGAACATGGGTGGTAGCAACTGAAAAAGAGGCTGAAAGGTAAGCTTTTTGTGTGATAGTGCAAGGTTTTAAATATCATGCTACAGAATTTCAAGTTTATCCTGAAAGTAGTGTGGAAACGTGAAAAGTCTCTCAAAAAACTTTTAAAGGGGAAAGAGACATAATTATACCAGTGTTTTATAAAATCTGATATGGCAGAAAAATAAACAACAGGATGCAGAAGAAAGGCAGAGAGGCCAATTAAATAACTGCAATAGTCTAGCTGGAAAAAAAAGGACCTGAACTAAGGCCTCAGCAGAGGGAAGAATAGCAGAGAAAGGATTCAACAGGCACAGAGAAAGCACAACTAGCTATCAAGTAAATTGGAGACTAAAGCAAAGAAAGGACTTGAGGGTAACTAGCTTAGGTGTCGGGTGGATGGAAATGCCATTTAAGGGAGATAGAAAATACAAGCTGAACGACAAGGTTTAGTGAGGAGCATAGTAAGTTCAATTTTAGCCCTGACAGGTTTGAAAATATAAGAGCTTAATTAATCAATACTTACTAAATATTAGGAGATATGAAGTGTATTTTTGAACAGTTCTTATCAGCAACAACCATCCCTTCAGTTGCCCTTGTATCTGCTCCAAGAACTATGCCATCCTATTAATTAAAAAAAAATTTTTTGAATAATTTTACATATATAAACCACAGCTCTCCACTGCAGTTTAGGGAAAACAATGTTGGCCATTCCCTGCTCCCCAAATCCCATTCCCTGCTCCCTCAATCCCATACCCCCAACCAAAACTCCTACCAAAAGTATTGTGCTACACTTTCAGAATTCAAAAATAGGCTTCCTAATAAATGATACTGGTTGAATCGTAAGTAGGTGATAAGAATTATTGTCCCATTTTCAAATGAGGCTCACATTTTCAGTGAATCCTTACGAATCACAGAATTAATCTGGGAAAAACCTGGATTAAGATCCAGAAATATTTCCTTTACAGTAGCCACCTCTGCCAATATTTTTAAAAATGTATCACTCTTCACCTGTAACAATACAATATTTCTTTCGACCCTTATAACAATTTAAGGCAGGAGTTATTATCTCCATTCAATGGACAAGGAAGGTGTAGCTATGAGAAGGAAAGTGAGCCGCCCAAAATTAAAAGCAGCATAAAAGCCACATGGTTAGACAGACGTGTCTAAATCTTACATTACATCACCCAGCTCCTAAAGTAGTACTTAAGCAAATCGATCTCCTGTCATAAACTCTACAAAGTGAAGAAAAAACATAAACTGTTGATAAGCACGCAAAATCTCAGGACAAAAGCTGTCACTCCTAAAAGACCTTGTTCACCTAATGTACTCTATAGCAGCGATCCCCAGCCTTTTTGCACCAGGGAAGAGGGGATGGAGGGGTGGGGGCCAGAGTTCAGGCAGTGATGCCAGAGATGCGGAGCGCCTGTAAATACAGATGAAGCTTCGCTGCTAGCTCACCTGGGCCTCAGCTCCTGCTGTGCAGCCCGTTTCCTAACATGCCACAGATGATACCAGTCCACAGCCCAGGGCGCTGGGACTACAGCTCTACAGCATTTGCTTTTCCAGACCGAGCTGGTAGAAAGGAAGCCAAATGTTCTTCTGTTTCAGGTTACCAGTTCAGTCTCTGCTGCTCTTAACCTGTCCCAGCTTACCTTATAGACCACTCCAGCGATGGTCGTGCCAGTTTTCCGGGCCTTTGGAAGCTTGTAGCCCTTCTTTGCAAAATCGGCTTCCAAGATAGCATTTCTGAGAGCAAATAACAAAATAAAATGTTAAAAGGCAAAACCACATTGTGCTGCACTGTCACAAAAAGTGCCTAAGAGGAAACGCAGTTAAAGAAAAACTACTATTGGTTTTCACATCCATCTATCACTAAGCCCTCCCACCATCAGCACCACTGTCCCGTTTTCCAGCGAAGAGTCTCGGACAAGGGTCGCGACTCGCCTAAGCAGATAAAGACGGACTGTGTCGGGGTGCGCTGGGAAGTTGGGAGGGCAGACCCGCCCTCAGGAGAAACCCACGTTCAAGCCCTGATTCCCCTTAGTCACACCGGCCACGGGTCGCAGGCCGCAGGCCTTGCCGTCCTCCCTTTGCTCGAACTTTCCAGATCAGGCTTCGGCCCAGCAGCGACCCCCGGTATCACACTCTCACTCCCGCCCTGAACCCAGCCCCAGGCATGGCCGCACCTGCGGCAGTTATCAAACGAGAACCCTCCAACCGGTAGCTCATACACCGACACAGCCGCCATCTTCCCAAGAATGCACTTCCGGGTCGGGGGCGGGAACAAACAAAAAGTCCAGCACTTCCGGCGCCGCGGGCTACTGGGGCTGAAGGGGCGGGGCAAACTCTGCACTAGGGCGATTGATCTTAGAGTTCCGGGTTCCTGGAGAGGCCGCGGCCTGAGATGTTTGGAGTATATCGCCCCAAGTGGCATGGAGGAGAAACTGACGCCCGGAACCGGGAAAGGACTTGCCCAAGGTGGATGCACCAGCGACCAGGTCTCGCTGCTGTGAAATGGCCAATAAGCCCAAGAAGAGGCTCAACATCAGTAGTCATTAAGGAAATGAAAATCAAAACCGCAATGAAATACCACTTCACACCCGCTAGGATGGCTATAATCAAAAAGACAGACGAGGGCTGGGCGTGGTGGCTCATGCCTATAATCCTAGCACTCTGGGAGGCCAAGGTGGGAGGATCGCTCAAGGTCAGGAGTTCGAGACCAGCCTGAGCAAGAGGGAGACCCCATCTCTACTAAAAATAGAAAGAAATTAACTGGCTAACTAAAAATACATAGAAAAAATTAGCCGGGCATGGTGGCACATGCCTGTAGTCCCAGCTACTTGGAAGGCTGAGACAGAAGGATCACTTGAGCCCAGGAGTTTGAGGTTGCTGTGAGCTGGGCTGATGCCACAGCACTCTAGCCCAGGCAACAGAGTGAATGTGTCAAAAAAAAAAAAAAAAGACAGACGATCCCAAGTGTTGGCAAGAATGTGGAGAAACTGGAACCCTCATACGTGGCTGGTGGGAATGAAAAATGGTGCAGCTGCTCCAGGAAAAAATGTGGCAGTTCCCCTAAAAAGAGTATCAGTACTCTTAGTATATACCCAAGAGAACTGAAAACATATGTTCACAAAAACTGGTACACAAAGGTGCACAGCAGCATTATTTATGATAACGAAATAGTGGAAACAACCCAAATGTCCATCAACTGATGAATGGATACGAGAAGTGTGGTAAATCCATACAATGTAATATTGTTCAGCCATAAAAAGGAATGAAGCACAGATACATACTACAAGGATGAGCCTCAGGAGCATTATGCTAAGGGAAAGAGGACAGGCACTACTGTATGATTCCATTTACATGATGTGTCCTTAATAGGCAAATACATAGAAGCAGAAAGATTAGTGGTTGCTAAGAGCTGGTGGAGAGGAGAACTCTGTTTAATGGGTATAGAGTTTGGAGGAATGATGAAAATATTCTGAAATTAGGTAGTGGTAATGGTTGTACAACTTTATGAAGATACTAAAGACCGCTGAATTTCCCACTTTAAAATGGTTTAAATGGTGAGTTTTATGTTACATGAATTTTATCTCAATCTTAATAAGGCTACCATGAGTATTAAAGATTGTACATGGAAAGCATCTATCCAGGCACATAGCAGCTTCTTATAAATACCCATTATTATTAATATTACATTCATTTCATCCTGTCAACCACCCTAAGAGGTATAATTCAACTCATTTTACTGATGGGATTCAAAGCTCATTGAGGTGAAGCAACTTGTTCAAATTTACAAAGCAAGTAAATGACAGGCTCAATGACTGTGGAATGAATTAATTTATTCACTCAGCAAATATTTATTGACACCTACAATGTGTCAGACATGATTCTAGGTGCAAAGGAATGAATGGATGGATGGCATCCATTCATTGGATGGCATCCATTCATGACAGACAGTGTCTGTCACCACTATGTGTTCTATAAATATTTGTCAAAGGTTGAATTCCCTTTCATCACTTCTCTGGGTCTTTTGTGTGAAATGAGGAAAATAAATTCATATGTTGAAGTCCTAGCCCCCAATTCCTCAGGGGACTTATTTGGAGATAGGATCTTTCAGAGGTCATCAAGTTAAAATGGAGTCATTGGCTGGGTCCTAATGCAACATGACTGCTGTCCTTATAAAAAGGGGGAATTTGGAGACGGCCATGCACCCAGGGAGAACATGATGTGATGATGAAGGCAGGGACCGGGGTGATGAGCCCACAAGCCAAGAAACACCAGAGGTTGCCAGAAGCTAAGCAAAAGGTCTGGAACAGATTCTCCCTCACAACCTTCAGAAGAAAGTAACTCTGCCAACTCCTGGTTTTGGGCTTCTAGACTCCAGAATTGTGAGACAATAAATTTCTGTTGTTGAAGCCACCCAGTGTGTGGTACTTCGTGACAGCAGCTCTAGGAAACTCAGACACTTCCTGAGTTCACAGTCCTGAGGAGGAAACACTCTCCAGAAAGGCTCAGCCCTGGGAACTGGGGACCAGGCAGAAGGGACCACAGGGTTGGGGGCTGGGAGGTTGCAGCAGCCTAGAGCAGTGCGAGCTCATCAGGGTGGCAAGGCGAGAGGGACAGGCACGTGAGCGAAGGCTTGGGGTAGGACAAAAACAAAACCAAACAAAAGCCCCTGGGCATTGTGTTCTGGGAAACAGTGGTGAGTCTCATGCAGCTCCAAGGAAGGGAGGGAGAGCAGCCTGCAGCCCCCAGAGGGTGGCGACAGGGCGCCTGGGTCCTGCTGCAGGGCCTGTGTGGGAGCTGGAGATGATTTGTGACCTCAGTTTGTTCATGGGGCATTTCTCTTCCTGCTTGGGTTTCTTTGGGATGGTTTTCCAGCCCAGCCTGAGTTGAGGAGGCAGCCTTGTTTCCTCTTACCGCTCTTGGAGGTGGCCCAGCAGAAGCACCCAAAGCCCAGCAGAGGGCGTTGAAAGCCTCCAGGCCAGTCGGCCCCAGGCAGGGCGGGCGCAGCCTCGGTGCCTCAGGCCACGGGGAGGGCAGCCCAAGGTCCCCAGCGCCCAGAGCCCCACTCAGCCTCCCTGCCCTGCACGGCTGCTGCCCCCGGACGGCAGTCCTGCCCAGAATGCCCTCCCCTGGGCCGGGACACAGCGCCACTTACTCCCTGGCAGTGCTACCAAACCGGACTAACCAGTGAAGCCACCACTTCTGCTCTGGATTGGGCTGTGTGGCCTCAGGGGAGCCATTAGGCTCAATGCGCCTCAGTTCCAAAAGAAGGTAGTAACAAGCAACAGTCCCGAGAGCACTGAGCGTCTGGACTCAAACCTAACGGCCCTGTGTACAGGATCTCATCATGGTACTAGGCGCCTAGACGCGCCGGCCCCTGGGAAAGCAATAACAAGAGGCAGACACAGTGCCTAGGGACTAGGCATCGTTGCCCCCTTCACAGATGAGGCAGCTGAGGCCCAGGGAGGTGAAGTCACTGGCTCAAGGTCACACAGCTGAGAAAAAAAAAAAATGAGAGTCAAGATTCAAACCACACCCTCCCAGGCCCAGTCCAAACAGAGCACCACTGCCCCCACCCTTGACAAGTATGGCCCCACTGGAACCTAAGAGCCCGTGTTCCCTGGAGCGTTGCCCACATAAGCCAGGTTTCCTCCTCTGCAACTCGAATCCAGCTCGGCTACTTACCAACTGCAAGACCTTAGGCTGGTCTCTCCACCTCCCTGGACCTGTTTCCTTACCTATAAAATGAGTGAACGTTACAGTGCTTACCTTACCTCCTATTCACAGAGAAAGAGCATGCACCGTAAACTGCAAAACACTTCATTCCATATGTACTAAGCCCCTTCTTGGTGCCAGGCATTGTGCCAGCTCTGCGCTAGATCACAGCCTTGGGGGGCGTTGGTCCAGGGACTATGCCTTCCGTTCACTGCGCTAAGTGCCCTGAGTGACACATGCCCGAGCACGGTCAGGGGAGGGGCTTGCAAGTCTGCCTGAGGCGGCAGGTGGGCACCCTGAGGACAAGAGTTAGCACCGAGACCAGGGGACAAGAGGGGGCAGCCCACGCACAGAGCTCAGCTGTGCATGGCCCCAGCATCACCCTGGATTTTCCAAGGGCCTAGCAAGCAGCACCCACCTCCCACCCAACCTGTAGGCTGCCCAGGAACCCAGCATGGGACAGGCCCTAGAAGGCACAGCCCTGTCCTCTGTCAGGGCACACACATCCGAGGGCACACCCCACAAGGAGACTTGGCCATCTTCCTATTTCAGGGAAAGCAGCCCATGATGCTCCTTGTTGCTATGGCAACTGGGCCCTTGTTTTTCCTTCTTCATAAATAAGCTATAAATAGACAGGGCAAACCTGGGCGCCTTCCTTTGCATGAATTAGAGCAGCTTCTCCAGGCTTCAGGGCCCCTGGTGCAGCACCCAGGTGCCAAGCCTCGCTGCATGGGCCACAGAAACACAGCTCCGCTGGGAGGGGACAGCAGGGCACACAGCAGCCTCTCCTGGGGCACTGAGCAGAGTCTGGGGCCCACCTGAGACCCCCAGAAACCCAATCACTGTAAGCAGTTGGGATGGGTGGGCCCTGAGTCCGCCAACCCCAGTTAATGGTGAGCAGGAACGGGCACCCCTCCCTTCTGCTGTCCCGGGCCTGTGAGAGTCACAGGAAATCATGAGAGTATCCCCCACTTCCATAGCATGTTTGAATGCACAAATACTCTCCTCATCTGCTTTAATCATCATGGTTAACATCTATCCTCTGAAACCTTTCTCTGTGCCAGGTGCTGCGCTAGGTGCCTGACACACCACAACCCCATTCATTCCCTGGCCACCCTCTGAGGTCCCCGGCTTGCAGGTCGGAGCTCTCTGCTTAGGAAGAGGAGATGAGATGGCTGGCCCAAGGTCACACAGCTGGGCAGCGAGGGAGCTGGAACCCGGACCCAAGCCTGGCCCGCCCAAGCTCTTGTCCTTAACCCCAGCCTCTCCTTCCAGCTTCTGACTCTCTTAACCACTTCGGGACCAGCGTCGACTATAGTCGACAGCCACAGATGAACGCGCACGGCGACTTTAGCCGACAGCCGTGATATGACTTTTCTAATTTTTCATTTATCAAAATAAAATTGTGAACATTTAAAAATAGCATAATAAAAATATTTATGTATGTGTTACCTATTCCGATTTAAAAGTAAAGCTGCCTGTGAAGTAAAACAAGCTTTCAGTGCTTTACAGCTTTCCTCATCACACAAGAGCAAAACGAGCCGTCGTCAAGGCACAGCACGAGCTATCAGGCGGGCTGTGAGTGCCGGCTGTGGGCAAGATTTCGAGGCCAGTGAGCGGGTACCGAAGTGGTTAATGACTCAGGAGGGAGGGAGGGCAGGTGGGATCCCCTAAGTGGGGAAGGCGCAGAGAAAGAAACTGAGACCCCGAAGGACTGGGCACTGGCCCGTGGCCTCACGGTGAAGAAGATCGAAGCTGAGACGGGGCGCTGGAAGGCAGGCTGCAGGGAATGCAATTGTTCTGCCCTAGAGGGAAAGATTCAGGCAGACATGGTTGCCTGGTGGGTCAAAGTGGGCTTCCCAGAGGAGGCAGAGCTGGAACTGGGTCGTGGACTGTGACTGGAGAGAAGGAGGAAAGCGTCCCAGACAGAGGGAACCATTTAGGTAAAGTCTGGGGGGTGCGAGAGAGCAAGGGGGTCTGCAGGGTGGCAGGCAGCGGGTGTGTGTGGTTGTGGGGCCAGGGTGGGAGGGGAGAGCTAAGGCCGGCAAGCTGGGCAGGTCTCAATTAAGAAGGGCCTTGGAGGCTGACTCCAATGCCTGGGCCTGTCCCAAGGGTGCTGGGGAGCCATGGAAGGCTTTGGAGCAGAGAAGCAACATGACCTTTCTTGGGAGAACAGGCTGCCCACTTGACAACGGGAGTTTGGGCAGGTGCATCACCGAGGACAAGGCACCCGAAGGCTGCTGACGGCAAGATGCCTTCGCCACCAAACCCACATCTGAACACGCCCCCCCTTCCTGGGCACACCCAGCTATGTCATCTTCTCTGTGGTTCAAGCCTGCCTCACCCGAGGCAAATGCTTCCCCATTCATTCACTCATTCATTTATTCATTCATTCAGACGTTCCTTAAATAAACTCCAATCCTGTGTCTGGCGTGCTGGGCATAGGAACACAAAGACTCTGCCTGCCAGAGAAATGGACACAGAAACAGACACAGTTAAAGGGTCCGAAGGTTCTAATAGGGCCTCCACAGAGCACAGACTCAAAAGAGAGAGAAAGGTTGACTCCCCCAGGGGAGGAAAAGTCTCAGCAAGTGCTTTAAGGAAAACAGGGGATTGTAAACCAAACTCAGAAGGTGAGCAGGGCTGGCTGGCTGGGGTTTCGGAGAGGATGGGCATTCCAGAAGGAGGGGACGGTCTGAGCCCACACATGGAGGCAGGAAACAGCTGGCCACTTGGGAGAGCAGAAAGGGAGAGGAGTGGGAGGGCGTGAGCAGCTGGAAACACAGCAGGGACCAGGCCCCCCACGGTAGGAGGGAGGGGACAACGCCAGCCACGTAGCTGTCGCTGTGTGAGAAAATCAACCTGGCAGCTGGTGGGAACAGACAAGGAGAGGCTGGAGTAGGAGAGTTGGGGAGGGGGCTCTGGCCATGGACCAGGCAGGAGAGGAAGGTGGCCTGGACTAAGGTGGTGGCAGCGACAACGGCAAGATGGGAATAAGCTTCAGAGACAGTACAGGAGATGACAGACAGGACGTGGCTGAAGGTAGGATGCAAGGTACAGGGAAAGGAGGAGTCGACGTTGTTCTCTGGGTATCTGCCGTGGGTGGCAGGAAGGTCCACATGGGTCCCTTAGGGACACATCGCATTGGAGGTCCATGTGGGCCTGGAGCTCAAGAGAGGGATCTGGGCTGGGGATGGAGGGGAAGGGGTTCTCCGGCAGCAGAGAGAAGGCTGTGCTGGTCCCAAACGTGAGGATGTCATGGGAGAGTGGACAGAGGGAGAAAAGAGAGCTGGGGACAGAGGCCAGGGACAGAGACCAGAGATGGTTCTACTCCAGGTAAAGATGGGGTTGGCAAGAGTGGAGAAAAGGGGACTAGAGGACAGTGACATCACAGCCGCCAAGACTGGAGCACCTGGAGATGCCGGGAGAGTCACCCAAGGCGAGGACAGAAGTGTGCCCACGGGGCCATTCTCACCTCTCGCACCATGTCCACCAGCAAACAGCAAAGACTCTGTTATTCTCTAACGATGATACTCAGCATTAGCAATGACGTGACAAGATGAGTACTCCCGCAGTCTGCTAGGAATAAAAAGTGGTACAGGTTTATGGATCGTTTTTTGCCAAAATAGTTCAAGCGCCTTGAAAAAGTTCAGAACACTTGACCTAAAAATTTCCCTTCTAGGAGTCTATGCTCAAACATTGGCGTACAAAGATGTACATTATAGCATTATTTATAATGGCTTATAATGGATTTTATAATGGATTATATGTTGGATATTTGTTGGATAACAGGTTATATATCAGATGTTAGAACAGATTATATAATATATAGCACTATTATGATGAAAATCTAGAAACCACTTTAATGTCAAACAGTGGGAGAATGGCTAAATAGTTTATGATGGGATACATGAGGCCATTGAATATTGTGTTTCCAGTGCATGTTTAAAGACACAAATCACATTCAGGAAATTTAACATAGACTCATATTCAGTCCACATTCCAACGTCCGCATGTCAGCTGCATGATTTTGGTGATCTAGGATCCAATCAGGGAGCCACGTGGAATTCAGTCGCCGTCACTCATTGGCCTCCTTCGGTCTGCAGCAATCCCCAGGTTTTGTGTGTTTTGTTTATTTGGTTTTGTCTTTCGCGAGGCGGCCAGTGGTTTTGAAGAGTGTCGCTCGATGAGGGCTTGTCTGGTGATGCTGGCGGTGCAGTGGAGACATTGCTAGATCCATCCAGCCACGTGGGACTCAAAAGTGACCACTAGGCTCTGGACCCACTGGGGCACATGGAGGAGGGCAGCAGGCATGAAGGTGGGTGGACATTCGGGTGCTTTCTCCAGGGGGTGACAGCCAGGGCTTCAGTGAATGGCCCACACTGGGGGACAGGGCCAGCTATCATTAGCAGGCTGCACAAGCACAGGCCACCAGCCTGCTCAGGCATCCTTGTGGCACATCTCACCCATTGACCTCATGCATGTGGACAGAGATTAATTACAGTGTAAAGATGAAGCAAAACTCTGTATTCTTTTGCAACTTCACTGAGGAAAGAAAAAAGTAATGAGTAGTGCCCTGATTTTAGGAGGAAAAAATATGTGTGTGCCTGCAAGGATGAGAGTGTGTGTGTGTGCATGTGCGTGTGAGTGTGTGTGTGTTTCTCCCATGTTCTCTAGGCCTCTGAATCTCCTTTCTCCTCTGTCTTGCTTTCTTACAATTCAGGTAAAGTATGCATGCTTAAAATGCACAGATTTTAAAGATACAGTTAGATGAGTGTTGACAAATGTGTAACAAGCACCCCAACCAAGATCTAGAGCATTTCCACCACCACCACCCCCTCCCAGAAAGTGCCCTCCTGCTCCTTCTGGCCAATTCCCCACAAAGTCAACACTTTCTAACATCTAAAAATTCTGGAAATCCACACAGAGTCCTGCACTGGGCACACCTCCTTTCTTTTAGCTGCCAAATGGTGGTGGAAAGCCCAGGAAAGCTGCTTCTGCTCCAGAATATTTCTGAGGCCTTCCTGAGAAGAGGGAAGATGCAAGGCACCAATGTCCTTCTGTGGCTTCTCGCCCCAAATCCCTGCTTCCAGGCTGGTGGCTCAGAAGGGGACCTGGGCAGGCTCATTCCCCAACCCAGGAAAAAATCATCTCCACGGCCCAGAAACTATGGCCTCGAAACCCCACTGGACTTGGCAGGAGCCTATCTGCCCAGAAGTGAGGCTCAGCCACTCTGACGGTGCCTCCGAGCCCTGACTGTGGGGACCCCCGGGGACCGCGGTCCTGTCCATCTGCCAGCAGGAGCGGCAGCAGCACCAGTGGCCGCCGGTCGTCCTGCGCCTCCGCTGTCAATCTGCCCGCTGCCCTGGGTTGTTTACTGGAAGCTGGCCTCCTTGCAAGGGTTCAAAGCCCTGGCCCTGGGCACGTCTGCGGCAGGAAGCAGGCCGGGCGGTAATTGGCGGCATGGCCGCGCTAAGTGGCCAGCACCGACCCAGCATCCTCCTCCGGCAGTTGCCTTTGAGTGGCTCCATGCTGACCTTCCAGGCCTGCAGGGACTTCCTGCCGATCGCAGAGCCAGCTCCAGGAACAAATTACTTGTTCCCCAAGAAATCTATTAAAAGGTGACAGTAGTTTGGGGGACAGGTAGCCCAGCACAGGAAGCCTAACGTCTTCCGTTCCCAAGGGCCACCAGCCAACTCCCGCTGAACTTGCCGGCTCACAGGGACCTGAGCTAGACTCTTCCTTTTGGGGCCAAGGAGAAATGACTCAGAGGTGAGGAGGGGCTGCCACCCTTGAGGCCCGTCTGTGGCTTCACGAAGGGGAAAAGCCAGGATCTGGAGTTCCCCAGACTTGCTTCCATCGGCCACTTCTACTCTGTGGGACCTTGGGCAAGCCACTCGGCCTCTCTGAGCCCTCCGTGCCTATAAAGGGGATAAGAAGCCCCACCCCCTGGGTTGGCAAAAAGCAAATTCTCGTAAGTGGTAAGTGCCGGGCATGTAACAGGTGCTGTGCGGGTGTTTCCGGATCAAGCATTTTCCCGCTGCGAGAGAAGTGAGCCCAGAGTGACCTGCATTTGTCCCCACATCCAGAGTGAGGCAGGGCTGAGCCACAAGACCGTGCGGCTGGCGCTGCAGCTGGAGGAGCTGGGACGGGGCAGGACACAACCGCCTCTCGTGTGTCCTGGGTGAGGAGCTCCGAGCGTCTCCAGCGAGGCTCCGGCTGATAGATGAACTGCTGGGTGAATGAATGAATAAACTAATGAACGAATGCTCACCTCCTTGGGAGATATGGTAGGTTGAATAATGGCCCCCCAAAGATGCTCACATCCTAATCTCCAAAACGTATGAAGATGTTACCTTCTATGGCAAAAGGGACTTTGCAGGTGTGATTAAGGTAGAGATCTTGAAATGGGGAGATGAGCTGGGTTATCCAGGTAGGCCCAATGTCATCACAAGGTCCTTACGAGAGGGAGGCAGGAGGCTCAGAGCTGAGGCCTTGGTGTGAGTTGAGGGAAGAGGATCTACAATAGACACAGGGGACATCAAAGCCTGGGCCTTACAGCTGTGTGACTTATATCCTCTGGACCCATTTGGGCCCAAACTCCAAAGCACTGTCTGTGTCCTGTGGTGGACAGCTGCCGTGCCCACCTGACCTCAAAACTTGGAGAATCGGAAAATATCAGCTTATGATGGACAACAGGGAGATTTGTCTCAGTTACTTGACATCTCACAGTCAGGTGCCCACTCTCTGCAAGGGCCCAGAAGGATGCCAGGAGCTGACTTTGTAAAGGTGAGTGGTTCTCTGTTACGGAGGTCATGAACTTGCTCCTAAACTCTAGGGGTCTATGCTATGACTCTCCCGCTAGGGTCTGGCCTATGCTCCCCACAGCAGCCTTGTCTTCCACAGAGACCTCTGTCGCACCACTGGCTATGCTATCCAGAAGGCCCAGGCACAAGGCAGCTCACACCAAAGCCCAGACCTCTTGTGCTTTGATCCCCACTTAAAACGGACAGTCTCCCCAAGTCGCCCAACAAGTGAAGTGCAGCAGGGCTCCCGAGCGCAGGATACGCTGTCTCCAAAATTAACAGGGGCCCAGCAAGTGGTTTTTCTTAGTAGGAGGGGTGCAAGGTGCAATATGTGTTCTTGACATCAGAAAAGCTGTCCTGGCATGTTCTAGGCCATTGGACTCTTAAAAGTTTCATTGACGTGCAGGTACCTGAATCTCTGCAAGGTTTTTCTCCCACGCTCTGACGTGGGTGTGTCTGACTAGGGCGCCTGGAGAACTTCCCACTTTTGGCTCGCAGGGTCAGATGAGCACGGTGCCATCAATGGAGCAGAGCAGCGGGATGTGTGGCAGAGTGCCAAGTGCCTGTGGACCCGGTGACAGAGAACAGAGGAACTGACAGAGCCTTGGAGTGTGACAATGAGTGTGTCCTGCTGCCCATCTCTCATAAACGTAAACTGCTTTTGATCCTTTTGACTGATAGGGGCTCAAAAGAATAAATCTGTCAAAGCAAGAACCTCATACCAAGCAGCTGTGTTGATCTGTTCTAAACTGGGACTGAAACTTGGCTAAGTTTGTGGCACTTTACAATCATCCACCATCATCCATCTGGCTTTTGCAGGGACCATCAAGGCGAATCAGTCCGGTGGTGAGGTCTTGCATAGTAAACACACTCCAACCAGCCCGGCTCCCTGAGCCATCTGACCCGCCACCAGCGCTCTGCTACAGCGGCACCTGCATCTCCAGCTCAGGTACTGTGGGTTGCTGTCGTAGCCAAGCTTCGTGGAGCCACTCCAGCAGCATGTTAGGGCTTCCTCAAGACGTCCTCACCAGTACGTTAAATCCCAAGTCAGGGGTAAGGACGTCCACGCCCATAAACTCACCTTGTCCTGCCCCGCAGCGCAGCCCCAGTCCAGCGACCGCAGGCCCCCCCTGCATAGGTGTTCATAAAGTTCCTGTCGATCCGTCTTAGCCAGGTCCTGCGATTCTTCCAGGAAGTAAACTACTTCTTCTGGAACCTGCATCCTCACTCGGGCTGTGCTGAGATTTGCCCTTAGTTACTATTAGTCTGGAGGCAGTAAGGGGACCTGTGCTGGGTGGAATAGTGACCCCCCCACCCCAAGCATACCCAGGTCCCAATCCCTGGCACTGGGGAATGTTACCTCATACGGCAAAAGGAATTTTACAGATGAGATTAAGTTAAAGATCCTGAGATGCATGGATTATCTGGGTCAGCCCTAAATGTCATCGCAACCATCCTTATAAGACGGAGGCAGA
The DNA here is from genome assembly GCA_008750895.1 of Mirza zaza. NCBI lineage: Eukaryota > Metazoa > Chordata > Mammalia > Primates > Cheirogaleidae > Mirza > Mirza zaza. The sequence continues at coordinate 57,795 of VSMD01122903.1, read as the reverse complement.
GAGGGTGACTTGACTGCGGAGAAAGAGCTGTGATGACAGACAAGGCTTGAAGATGGGGAAGGGGCCCAGCCAAGGAGCCCAGGAGACACTAGAAGCCGAGAGGGGCCAGGAAACATACTCTCCGCTCAGAGCCTCTAGGAGAAGCTCGTTGTGCCAGCACCGTGGCTTTAGCCCAGCGAGACTGGCTTTGGACTAATGGCCTACTGAGCCGTGAGAGAGAAACATGTCTTGTTTTCAGGCACTGAGCTTGGGCGGTAATTGGTGACCGCAGCCATAGGAAAGGAATTCAGGAGACAAGTTCAGACTTTGAGAAGGACAAGCATTTTTCAAGGCATCCACCCCAGGTAAGGTCTTTGCAAGCTCTCCAGGTTAAAAAAAAAAAAAAAGGCTGCTCTACTTTGCGAGAGGGAAAGGGCCACTTCTACTGACCCAGGGGAAACCTTGGAAGGTGGTTTTCAGGTGCCTCCACCCAACACCTGCACCCCAGGTCCTGGGGTCCCGCTCCTCCCTCAGGACCCTGACGTGGGACGCCCACTGGGCCTGACCACTCAAGCTCTGCCATCCTTATACTCAAATCCTGGGCCCGACTTTCAATTCCCTAAGAAAGTAGGTTTCCTTTAAACACGCTATTGAGACCTTCCGGTTTTCCAGAACGCCCTGAGTTATCTGGCCTGAGCCATTCTCTTTCTTCAAGGTTTCCAGAGCACTTAACAAGAGCAGCCAACCCATACTTTTTGTCGTTGTCAATGCCCCATGCTGTTCACGTGCCAGAGCCACCTAGTGACCCAACGCCTCCCCTCCCCCCTCACCTTCTCCCCAGTCCACCACAGCAGGGAGCTGACTGTGAGGCCACCACATGCCAGAAACTGTCACCACCCCTCTCAGCTCTGGCAGTGGGTTTCTGTCACCATTTGACTGTTGAACGATCCAATTTCAGAATCCCATTTTTAAGGTCTGTTCTTAGGAAACCACTTCCTGTGTTGTCATAGTTTTTTGTAGAAAATTACATGCAAAAGAATTAAACTGTAAAAAGCAAGCAAACAGAAATAAGAACATCTGAAAGGGAATAATTACTATAATAAATTAAATGTTTGATATGTATTTCTTAGAGAATAATAAACCAAAGTTGAATCGATAAATAAAAAATGCTGGAATGATCCAAAATAATAAAGGTTTGGCAAAAAATAAAAGGATGGAATGAGTTGAAAAAATACATAAGTAGACAATGTCCCATATCAAATGCCAAAATTTTTTGGTTTTTTTTTTTGAGACAGAGTCTCACTCTGTTGTCCAGGCTAGAGTGCATCAGCCTAGCTCACAGCAACCTCAAACTCCTGGGCTCAAGTGATCCTTGTGCCACAGCCTCCCAAGTAGCTGGGACTACAGGTGTGCACCACCACGCCCGGCTAATTTTTTCTATTTTTCGTGGAGACGGGGTCTTGCTCACGCTCAGGCTGGTCTCAAACTCCTGAGCTCAAGTGATCCTCCTGCCTCAGCCTCCCAGAGTGCTAGGATTACAGGCCTGAGCCACCAGCCCAGCCCAAAATATTTTTAATTGAAGTAGTCATTTGTTTCTTCACCAAATATTTCTAAACCTGTCTTCTGAGCACACGGTAGGTTAAACATCCTAGATCCCTCGTGGCTGGGTGGAACACAAGAATAGTGAACAGAAGCAATGTGTGTCACTTCAGGGCTAGAGCATCTCAATGCCAGGGCAAGTCCCTCTGGAGCTCTTTGTTTTTTACTCTGGCCACGGTGACTCCCAACATTCCAGATGATGGCTGCTCTATCAGCCTGAGTCCCACCGTGTGGACACTGACACCACAAAAACAGAACCTCTACTTGACCATGATGGGCATGTAGCATGAGCAAAACAAACAAAACCGCAAAACTGTTATTTTAAAGCACTGAGATTTAGGAGTTGTTTGTTACTGCAGCACAACCTAGCATGTCCTGACCTGTACAAGGAAATGTATGAAGATTCATGAGGAAATATACTTTCTGAATATAAATATCTGTATAAGAAGACTAAATTACCTTAGACTTTCATCTTGTAACAAATTGAACATTCTGCTATAAAAATAAAGTCGAAACCAGTCTACTGAAATTTTGCAGAAATCTTTTAACAGCCATCCTATCCATTACATATTACTGCAAAATGTCCTTAATAGTTAAAAGAAATAATTTTTGTTTTATAGATACATTTGATCCACTTGGAAAAATGCCCATTTCATAAGTGATATAATCATTTGTTAATTGATTTTTGGGCAAACTGGCCCTTGGAGAATTGGTTTATAGAAAAATTGATCAATGCTATTTTTGTAGATGTCTGGACTCAAATACGCAAACAATGGCCACAGAAATACTTTCACACTCTTGGTCTGGAATGCCTCTCTCTGGCCAGGCGTGAGGAATATCCTGATGGGATGAGCCTGGGTTATGCGCTCATCTGCAGTACTCAGAGTTCTAAAGACGGCTCCCCTGTGGTTTCCATGGATGGTTATTCAACCAGACAATAACCTAGATGGTTAATTTTATGTGTCAACTTGGCTGGGCCACAGTGCCCAGATATTTGGTAAAACATTATTCTGGAGGTTTCATGAAGGTGTTTTTGGATGGGATTAACATTTAAATCAGTGGACTCTGGATAAAGCACATTACTGCCATATATGGGCGAACCTCAACCAGTCAGTTGAAGTCTGACCTCCTCTGAGCAAGAAGGAATTTCGCCAGCCTGCTAACTTTGGACTTGAACTGCAACTCTCCCCTAGGTCTCCAGCCTGTGGGCTTACACTGCAGATTTTGGATTTACCGAGCCTCTACAATTGTGAGCCAACTGCTCAAAATAAACCCCTATTTGTCTATCCATCCATCCATCCATCCATCCATCCATCCATCCATCCACACACACATCCTACAGGTTCGTTTCTCTGGGGGGTGCTGCCGTAAACTCTGCAGTTGGAATTAAGGTTACTAATCAGCTGACCTTAAGAAAGATTATCCTGGATTATCCACGTGGGCCCACTGTAATCACAGGAGCCCTTTAAAAAAGCAGGGGGAAAAAAAGGCAGAAGCGGCAGACAAAAAGATGTAGCAGAAGAGAAAGGCAGAAGAAGAAAAGAAATGTGGCAGGAAGAGAAACTGGAGCGAGGCTCGACCTGCCTTGCTGGGGAAGGGGGCAAATGGCCTGCACAAGGAGGAACTGCACCACCTCCGGGACAAAGACTAGCCCCTGGGTGACAGCCAGCAAGGCGATGGGGACCTCAGTCCCACAATCATGGAACAGAATCTAGCCAACAGCCTGTAAGCAGATTTGGTCCCAGAACCTCTGGGAAGGCACGCAACCCTGCAAACACCTTGATTTCAGTCTTGTGAGACCTAGATCACAGGAAGCAGTTGGAGCAGGACTCCTGGACTGTGAGATAATCGATTTCTGTTGCTTTAAGCTGCTACATTGGTGGTAACTTACTATGACGGCAATAGAAAAACAATAGAAACACACCGCCCTGCATGATGGGGCGGGGCCAGCCGCTTCAGACACCACCAGGACTGATCATGAGAGGGGCTCCCCAAAGCAAAACCAGGTGCCATTCCAGAAGGAACAGAAAAGGGACCGATGGGTTAACCACAAGGTCCAAGCTGAAGACGGATTCCTCATTGCCCAGCACCCTGACCCTGCCAGGCAGTCACCTGAGCAGCAGACCACTCAGGTAGGGGTCTTGGCCCCCTGCCTGTGGTCATGCCCCCAACAACAAGGTGGCAATTGTTTACTGTGCTCCAGGAATCTCTCAGCTCTCCCTCCCTCTTCTCTCCATAATTTGGCTCCTTCAGTTTTCATGCCACGACTCAGGTGTCCAGAAAGCTCCCCAAGCCTGGCCAGCTCCCTGGGCCCAGTGTGGTGCCCGTGTAAACCCTGAGCAACCACGGGGCAGAATCCCTGGAGCCAGTGGCAGGGCAAGGAGCAGGCCAGTCAGGTTGGCCAGGCTGCTCCGGGCAGGGCTCCCTGCTGGCACGTGGCTGGTGCCACACATTCCCTCCTCGTCACAGCTTTACCTCGTGGGCAACAGGATCCCCATTTCTCAGAAGAGAAAATCGAGGCTTGAAGACGGTACGTCCTTGCTCACTGTCAGCACATTCTTCCTGTATAAGTGACAGGAAGACAAGCAGACAGATGTGGGGGCAAATCCCACCTCAGCCGCTGCAGCTGGCTGGCCCTGGGCAGGCTGCTCCCCTCTGCGCTGACGGGCCAGTTCCCCAATTTCTGCCTCTAGGTCTGTCTTCACTGTCTCCCCCACCACGCCCCACACACCTGGAATCCCCTCTTCTTCCTCTCACACTGTCTCAGTCCATGTAGTGTTGCTATAAAGGAATACCCGAGACCGGGTAATTTCTATCTTAAAGAAGAGGTTTATTGGGCTCACGATTTTGCTGGCTGGAAGCCCGGGTATCCAGTGAGGGCCTCAGGCTGCCTCCATGCACAGCAGGAGGTGAAGGGGAGCCAGCATGTGCAGAGATCACAGGGCGAGGGAGGAAGCAAGAGAGGGGGAGGTGCCAGCTCTTTTTAACAACCAGCTCTCGCGTGAACTAATAGAGCAGAACTCACTCATTACCCCAAGTATGACACCAAGCCATTCATCAGGGATCCACCCCCATGACCCAAACACCTCCCATTAGGCCCCACCTCCAACACTGGGACCAAATCTTAGCACGAGGTTTAGGGGGACAAACATCTAAACTACAGCACACAGCCCCTACCCATGCTCCATCCAACAGGCCCACTTCAACAGCTCCAGCCATACCCAACCAGGGACCCAGCCCAGAGACACACTGAGCCTTGGGATGTGTTAACACACCCCCTTGATGCCGGGACCTTCCAACATGGCCTAGGAAACAATTAAGCCTTCAGACTTTCCAAATGACGGAACATGCAGCACAGACAGCCTCCACCTGGCCTAGATCCCGGCCCTGCACCCCTGACGCCACTCCAGCAGGCTGGGGTCAGAGATGGAGCAAGGGATCAGCAAGCCACCACCCCTGCTCCCCTGGTGGGCCATCCCACAGTCCCGCCTCCTCCCTTGCAGAACAAGCACAGTGGGATCAAAGCAGTGTCCTCTGTCCCCAGCTCCAGTCTGCCTGGGACGCTCGGCTCTCTTCTAACTGCTGCAGTTAGACTAAAATGGTCTCCTGGGGACACGGACCATACTCCCTTGGAGACCAAGCCAGGCTAAAAAGTATACTTTAATTTTAAAATACGTATTATTATTTAAATTTTATTGTTTATTCAATGTTTATTATTATTTAAAATTGTATTTTTCATAAAGTACTACATGCTCACAAAAAATCCAAATATAGAAACAAACTAAAAATGTGAGTCTCCTATAATTGGACTGGGGGTCAGAAATGTCTCTTGTAGTCATTTGATTAAAAACCAAAGTAGGGAAAGACAAAAGCAAAACCAAACGTGTCTCCACTTTGTCACCACACTGCCCCTGTCACCCCGCCCTGGCTAGTCTCATGCTGCCACTGTCCACATGGGTGCGGCTTGAAGACAGGGCCCCGCTGGGACTCACATGTGGCCCAGGCGGCCAGCGCAGGCTGGAAGCCAGGAAGGGAGAGATGGAAAGGAGGAGAGAGGGGGAAGGAAGACCCCATTCCTTGTGCAAACAGAGGGATGTAGGACATCCTGTAAGAATGCAGAAAGGACAACTCCCTGGCTTGCAAGGGCTGGGGAAGCAGTCAGTGAGCCCCGGCTGAGTCTTGAAGCCTGACTAGGAACTCTCTAGAATTCTTGGACATCCACTGGCAGGGAAACAGGAAAGGCAGTTCAGGAGGAAGGCATGCAGGCTCCAGGAAACGCATCTGGGCCTTCGTGGAGGCCTGGCACTGCCCGGAGGGACAGGAGAACAGTGGTGGACAGGAGAGGAGGTTGGGGACCTGGAAAGGGGGGCGGACAGGACGGGCACGGGGCGTGGGGACTTTCTCCCTTTGATTTCGGGGAACACCCAGAAGGTGGGCACCAAGCCTCAGGTGAACGAATGACTTGGTGGGTTGTGGAACCAGCCTAGTTGGAGGGACCCCAGGTCCAACCACTGGAGGGGCAGAAGCCCCGACCCCGTCCCCAGCCTGGGCCCCCAGACAGCTGCTCCCCGCCCCGCTCCAGCCTGGATGTTTTTCTCTGCGCTTGATGAAGTTAAAATAAGCCCTCTCTGGGGCGGCTCGCAGGCGTTCAAATTGGATTGGCACGCGGACGTCGAGCAGTTGGTGGCAGGAGCCGGGGGACCCGGAGAGCAGGTTTTCGCTGGAGGGGACGTGAGCTTTATTTCCCTCTTGGTTGCTGACGAGGAAGCAGCTGTCCTTCCCTGATTATTTTTACCTGCAGTCACAGCCGCCGCTGCCGGGCTGCGCAGCCGGCCGCCGGGGCAGGTGAGGGCCGCGTCCCCCCGCGCTGCCGCGGGCCGCGAGCGCCACCTGCCGCCGCCGCCGCGCACGGCCCGCGGGGGACGGGCCGGGCGGCGAGAGAAGACTCGGAGACAAAAAACGGGAAGAAAAGAAAAATCATGAGCAACTCCACCTCTTCCAACACGAAAGCTGCTTTCATCCTTTGTTCTAGTCCAGACTTTTAGTTCGATGAGACCAAACCGGAATATCTCTCTGCTGTGAACAAACACTTCCGACGCCCGCACTCCTGCCCTGGGCCGGCCCAAGACGCCTGCTCCTTCTAAAGCTGAGGACAGTGAGGCTGGCAGAGGGGAGGTGGCTGCCTGGAATCGCACAACAGACGTGGGAGAAATGGGATTTGGACCCTATGTCTAACTACGAATCGTGTGCACTGCCCACTGCATTTCTAAGTCTTTGTCCTCAGATCACTTAGGAGTGCTCTCAGCTTCAGGTGACAACAGCAGTGCTTTAAGTAAATGGGGGCTTATTTTCCTCACATATCAAAAAGACCAGTGGTAGATGCTCTCCAGGTTGGGGAAGCAGCTCAGTGATGTCACAGATCCAGAGTCTTTCAATTTTGCTGTTCCACCATTCTTGAAAGGCTGCCTTTTGACATATTTGCTGCCTCAGGATCACAGGAAGGCTGCTGCAGCTCCAGGCATTTTATCGGCATTCAAGGAAGAAGGAAGGTAGGGGAAAGAGGTGTTGAAAAAAATGACAATCCCTATTATCAGGAAAGCAAAATATTAATAGTTCCCTAAGTCCCCCCTGGAGACTTTGGTTTACATCTCAGTGGTAACATGACTACCCACACCTGCAAGGGAAGCTGAAAAGTGAGTATTTCACAGACAAAGGAGAAGGGCAGTGAGAACAGATGCTGCCTCAGTCACCAACAGTATCTGCCACAGTCCATACAGAGTTGTACTTAGTTACAGTTATACCATACATATTAATAATTTATGCTTCCTTCTTTTTTCTTTTACTGATATGCTATTTGTAGTTTCCTTGTCACTGTTGTTTTTAAAATTTTCATCTTTAATGGCTTGGTGTTTCTTCAAGTGGATGAGTCATAATGTATTTGTTCGACATTTACATAGCTTCCAATTTTTTTCAATATTATACATAATATTATGATGAACATCTTCATGAGCAAAGCATTTTCCACGCAGTACAATTACTTGGGTTAAAGATTTTAACATTTTTTTGTTGCTCTTAACATATTACTCCATTAATTTCCAAGAAGGTTGTGCTATTTTACACTGTGTGACCATGCCTGAGTGTATTGATTTTGCTACAACTGCGCCATCACAGAGTTTTATGATTTTAAAAAGGTTTTTTGCCAAATTAGTATCATAAAATGATACCTTCAAATTGCTATTGTTTTTGTTCTTTTGGTTAAAACTGAGGAAGAACATTTTTCACTTTATATTTTTTTACTTCGTATTTGTATGAGTGAAGCATTTGTTCACTTCTTTATTTGGTGAAGTTATTTGTCTTCCGGAGTAAGAGACTCATTTTTGTAGACATGGCCACGCTGACACTGGTATCAACTCTGGGCATATTACAACTCCACTCTCTTGTTTGATCCTACAAGCTCTTAGAAAGAAGGCAGGGTGGGGGATAGGATCCCGAGTCACAGATCAGGGAACTCGACAAGTTCATGGAGCTATGAAAGGGCAGGGCCTCTGGCTCCCAGCTCAGTGCTGTTTCTTCCACAGTATTGCTCTTTCTTTGAATAGCAGCTTTACTGAGATATAAGTCATGAACTAAACGATTCACCCATTGAGAGTATACAACTCAATGGCTTTTAGTGCACTTGCAGAGTCGTGTAGCCATCACCACAATCAATTTTAGAACATTTTCATCACCCCAAAAAGAAATCCTGTACCCATTAGCAGTCACGTCAGGCAGAGGTGGAAATAATTTTTAAGCTTTGAGAAGAGATGGGTTGGACAGGCTGAGGAAGGCCGGGAGGCTCGGGCTGTGCCACGGACTGGCCATGTGGCCACGGGTCCTTTCCCTTCCCTTCTCTGGTTCTTGGCTTCCTCCAAATACATATAGGTATTTACTGAGCACCTGCTGTGTGCCAGGCTCTAGGCTGGGCATGTCACAGAGAAACTGAAACCATGACTGATTCAGGCCCGTGTGCTGACTGGCGGCAGAGAGGGGCCTGGAATGGGGGATGGCGGGGAGGGGTCTGACTCCCAGCTCAAGGCCACTGTACCAGCTGCTCCCAGCTTTCAGCTTCTGGAGCTGCCCCAGGGACACGTGAGGACAGGTGGGGACAGGTGGGGTGGGTGGGAGAGCCTTCTCTTTTCTCACTGGCTGAGAAGGGTCCTGCCACAGGTTGGCACTAAATAGGCGATTCACCATCTGGGGGCCACAGCAGCGGTGCGGGTGTCAGGCCTTGGGGTCCATTAAGGGGAGTCCTCTGCCCACTGCCCGCTCCCCAAAGCACCCAAACCTTAGAGTCGCAGGCGTCCGCCTGGATGTGACTAGGTCTGCTAGGTGGTTCCTTCAGTCCTTCAGCAAATGCAAAGCGCTCGCTGTCAAGCTTGGCCTGGGAGCCGGGGGATGGGGAACAGGCAGGCCATTTGCAGCAATCAGGGGGTTTCTGAGCCACTTTAAGGTGGGGGACAGGGAAGGCATCCCAGAGACCTGAAGGATACATAGAAACGAAGTAGAAAAGACTAGGGGGCGGGGTGCCCGCCATTCCTAAGCAGAGGGAAGAGCACGTGCAAAGGGCTGGAGGCAAGGACAGAAGGATGCCCGCTAGGGCTGGAGGGAGAGGGGAGGCGCAATGAAGGGGAACAGAGGGCGGGGTAGACTGTGTCAGCCACGACAAGGTGGACTCTGTTGGAGGCACTCGGGAGCCACGAAGGATTTTGAGCAGAGGAGGGACAGGATTGGATGGAAATTTTAGAGCAATCACTGGGACTGCTGTGTGGGAGGGGCTGGAGCAGGTGAGAGGGAGGCGGTGCTGGTTCTGGCCCGGGGCTGGCTGGTTCTGGATACTCAGAGCCAGGCTATGTAGGGGGTGGGAGGGGAGGGGCGCCACTTTTTCTACAGAGCAGGAGCCAGTCCCCTCAGAGAAAAACGACACCAACCCCAATACAGATCTCTTCTCATGGCCACCTGAGAGGAAGGGGTGATTTTCCACATTCTGTGGAAGAAAATACAGAGCAAAGTGACTTCCCCAAGTCACATAAAAGTTGGCCGATGGCCCAGCCTCGATTCTGTGGGGACTGTGGAGAGCCCAGACTGAAAACCGCCTGGCTGGCGGCTCTTCCTTCCAAAATGCCTGGCCCCGGGCGAGGGAGGTTTGGCTGAGGGGCCAAGGTAGGGCCAGAGCTCAGGGGTGAGGGACAAAATGTCCTCAGGTCCCCCCCAAGGGGACCTGACAGCGTCCCCACAGGCTATGAGTCACCGCAGCCGCCAGGCCCTGCCTGCGGAGACACGGGCTGTCAGAGCTGCTCCCGTAAAGCGGACGGATGGCCCTCGGCTGCCAGCTGGACGCTGCCCAGGCTCTGGGGACGAGAGATTAGGCCAAGCCACGGCCCAATGCATCCCGACTGCTCGGGGGCCGCAAATCAGGGACCACGGACTCCCCCGCCTCCCCGTGGTCCTCGGCCATCTCCAGGAGCGACTCCTGGGAAATGTGGCCCACAGAAGGAGGGCGCTGGCTGGGGGCCCCAGGGCAGGGATTTGCCAAGGATGGGAAGGTCATTACCTGGGCTACAGGGAGGGATTTGGGCCGGGCCGGGCGGGGCCGGGCAGGGCAGGAGGGTGGGAAGGCGCACCAAGGAGACTGGCAGAACCCCCCACCCACCCACGGAGAGAAAGAACAGGCCTGGAGCCCTCCCCTGCCCAGCCGCATGACCTTTAGCCAGTCCTGCCTCCTCTCTGGGCTCAGTATGCTCATATGTAAAATGGGCTCCCGAGAACCCAGGCCTTGAAGGATAAGGTGCAAGCGTGGAAAGGCCCAGCCATGCCAGGCAGGGCGAGAGCTCTACCCTGGGCTTCTCCTTCCTGCCCTTCTCACTGGCTCTGGGAACCGGGTCTGGGCAGGGGGTGGGTGGGTCACAGGCAAGGGAGAACCAGGTCATCCTGAATCCATTCTGCTGGCCCAGGAACCTGGGGAATGCCCGGAGCTCTGCCCTAGGCCCTGACCTCTTGTGCCCCAACTGTTATTGTGAAAATTCTCAACCCCAGAGAAAAGCTGAAAGAACAGCACGCTGAACACCAACATATCGTCCACTTTGATGCCCCGCCTTCTTTTAAAAATAAACCAACATAGGATGGTAAATGTTATGCCATGCGTATTTTACCACGATAAAAAATATTGGAAAAAATAAACTACTGTGTTGCCAGCAGGTTATTTGAAAAAAATAAGTTTCAACAAGAAAGCTAAATGGACGGTGTGCCAGGCATCGTGTGCAAGCTACGGGCTTGGTACCTGTTAAGTCAAAGTCATGTAAATTTCACAGCAACCCTATGAGTTCTGCATTATCTATCATCCACGTGTTACAGGTGGGGAAACTGAGGCTTAGAGAAATTCAGTAATGCGCCTCAGGTCAGAGTCAACATGAACTTGGATAGATCTGTCTGACCCCAAAGCCTTGGCCCTGGGGTCACTCAGTCTAACCTCCCTCCCACCAGGAACCCCTGCTGTCGAGGCCAGGAAGGTGTACCCCCAGTCCCGGCTGCATGCTTCCACGGGGGACCTTCGCCTCTGCATCCCCCAACCGTCAGCCTCCCTCCGCACCCCTGGCCCCAGCTCTGCCCTCTCTCCCCTCCCTACGTTACCTTTGGAATGGCCAGATGAAGACTCAGAGATCAGGTTCAAGGCCAGGCTCTGTCACATGCCAAGTGCCTAACTTGGGGCGAGAGCCCTCAGTCGTCCTCTGGAAAATGGGTATGACAGCCCTTCCCCGCAGCAGGTTGACTGTGAAGGAGAGGAGGTGGCAGCCAGTTCAGTGGTAGGCCAGGTACTGAGAGCCCCTCCCCTACCATCCTGGCCTATGAGGGGACGATGAGGCCCAGAGACCCTTCAGCCTCCACCAGTTGACTTTGGATCAAAGTCTCATAAAGTAGCCCCTTCTAACGGGGTGGTGACAACAGGCGGGTCCAGGGACTGAAGGTCCCCTGCCACCCACCGTGAGGCGGGACTCAGGCTGGAAGGGCGTGGCCGAGGGGCGGGGTCTGCCAGCACCGCCCCGCACCCGACTGGTCCGGCTCGAGAGGCCGAGCCCAGAGCCAGCTGCTGCCTCCCTGTCCCCGCAGACACCTCGCAGACGGTGAACCAGCCGCAGGCGCCAGGCCAGGCAAAGCAGGTGAGGACCTGGGGCTGGAACAGGGGAGGGACCAGCAGGGAGATGAGGCCCCTGTCCCAGGCCCATCAGCCCCTCTCGAGGAGGGATGCACAGTGGCGGCTGGCCACTTCCCATCTCTCTCTCCGTTGTCAACGTGTTTGGTGAGCAAGAAAGGTGGGCGCCAAGGGGGTGAGGGAGCAAATTCAGGGAAAAGTGTACCAGGGAGGAAGCGAGCCAGCATTTACCGAGCCCAAGCTATGCGGCAGCACATGCCAGGCACCGCCTCAGCCCTGCACCAGCCTCCTACAATTCCCCACCCTCCTGGGCTGGGGGCAGGGGGGAGTGGATGCAGGTGCTATTTAAAAGAGGGGAAAAGTGACCATAAATTGGTGCTTTTCGGAGTGCAAAAAGTGTGAACCTCCAAGTCCTCCCGTTTTGGGGCGTGTTTGATTTTCATGCTGTGTCTAGAAGAGGAGAAAGTGAATTATCACTGGTGATGGATCCAGACTCCCAGGTGGCAGGAGGCCAGCTGGGGGGATATGGTGTTTTCCCAACACATTTGTGCATGGCCACAGCTGGAGCAGAGGCCCCTAGGTTGTCAGCAGTGACCCCCAGATCACCCAGGATGAGGGTATCCCCAGCTTAATACAGCACCTGGCTGTGGCAGACTCACCATCTGTGTTGGGTGGATGGAGCGACCTCAAGCTAATCTTGAAGGAGGTGCCACTGAGAGACTGTGAGGCCAGTCCAGGCAGGAGGGACAGCACGGCCAAAGGTCAGGAGAAGGGACACAGCCTGGGGAGTAGGGGAAAAGGTGGTTGCATCAGGGAACAGGTGAGGCCCCAGGGCTCAGCAGAAGATTGACGAAGCTTGAATGGCAAGTGGCAAACCCAAAGAGCAAAGGCAGCCATGTGGCCCTGAGCCCCACTTCCCCCCCGCAGGGACCCCGAGCTCTGTCTTCCCCATTCTCCCCAGCTCACCAGGGATATAGCGTTTCCCAGCTTCAGGCCAGCAGGGGCTCCTGGAGGCCGTCCCTTTGTGCAAGTAAATGTCATCCCTCGTGGGTGGGCCACCCCATTCTGGGCTCCTTGCCCACTGGTTGGCTCCCAGCCCAGTGGAATATGGGAACCAAACAAAGGGCCAGGTGACCCTGGGGGAGTCCAAGGGGCACAGCAGCACGCTGAGCTGCTTTCTCTTTCTTCCTCAGTCTACACTGGCTTGCGGTCCCTCACTTGCCCACGGTCCCTCACCTGCCCAGGCTGGATCCAGATGGCCCCCTGCTGCTACTGCGTCCTCTACTTCCTGGTACCTTCTCTCTGGGAGGGCAGCGCAGGGGATGGGACCAGGGGGGCTCAAAGCTTTGAGGGTTCCAAGTGGCCACCTCACATCATGAGGTCACTGCCAGGGTTACACAAGACAACCCCTGGCACAGACATGAGTGAAAGCGCCTGTCAGGCGCTACATTCACGCACCAGCGTGTTTATTCCTCACAAGAGGAAACAGGCTCCGGACAGTGAAGTGACTTGAACAAAATCACACTCTGGGTGAACAGATGTGACTCCAGGTCTGACTACACAGCCTGCTGCTTCCCCTGCACCCCGTGGGGCACACAGTAGGCATTCAATAACTGCATGTCGGGGGGCACCTGTTCCAGTCCCCACTTGCCTTCTCTCTCAGATCAGGAGTGTGTCCGGGACCCCCTCCAACTCGCCAGGCGAACCAAGGAACCCTTGGGCCACAGGTGGGTGTGAGGGGTCCCCTGCAGGGAGACTCCCCGTCCCCCAGCTCAGCCCACCTGTGGTCCAAGGGGTGCCCTGGCCTCGAGTGCAAAGGGAGGGAGGAAAGACATTGACTTCAGCCTCCATCATACCAGCCCAGGAGCCCAAGGCTTCACTGTGTCCATCTCATTCCTGGCGCCATACAGATGAGGAAACGGGCTCTGCAAGGGGACAGGGCTCCCCCAGGTCATCGTGGTCAGGATTCAGCTGACTAGTGACTCCAAGCCCAGTGTCCCTGGCCCTGTCCACCCTGGGAAGAGTCAGATGCCCACAAAATCCCTCCCGCCATCTCTCCTTTCGCCCTCCGGCCCCAGTGGCCCCTGGCGAGGTGGTGGAGACTGCAGGCGGGCTGTGCAAGTTCTCCGGACAGCGGCTGAGCTGGTGGCAGGCCCACGAGTCCTGTGAGCAGCGGTTTGGCCACCTAGCACGGCAGCCTCCCAGTGGCGCTCTTGCTCCACGGCTACGCGACCCGGTCTGGGTGGGCCCAAGAGAGGATCCTCTGCGGAGACCCCCGCAGAGGCGTGAGTGTGGGCCCTGGGGTGACAGATGGGGGCAGAGGCTCTGGTGATCTTCAGAGATGGGAACCCACAGTGACAATACTTGCGGAATGAGCCTGGAATAACACCCCATTGCATCTCCAGCGTCCCTTGTCGTGGACTAGAAGTAGGGGGTTGACTCCCGGGGAAACTTCAGTCCACATTTATTCCTTCCCGAGGTGGGGACGCTCCCCAAAGCCCGGGACAGGCCCCACAGCCGCGCCAAAGGGCAGTCAGAGGCAGGACCATGTGCGCGGCTGGGGAAACTGAGGACCTGGCCCGCGTGTCCCCGCAGGCGCGCGCACCACAGCCGCGCTGGTGTTCGGCGAGAGGACGGCGGACAAGGCGGCGCGGCTGCGGACACCCCTGCCCGCGCTGGGGGCGCTGACGGCCTGCGCGCACGTGCAGTGGGACGCCGCCTCGCCCGACGCGGCCGCGCTCTTCTCCCTCGCGGTGCCGGCGCAAGCCAACGCGCTGCAGCTGCGCGCCTTCGCCGAGCCGGGCGGCGCCGTGCGCGCTGCGCTCGTGGTGCGCGGGCACCACGCGCCCTTCCTCGCCGCCTTCCGCGCCGACGGCCGCTGGCACCACGTGTGCGCCACGTGGGAGCAGCGCGGCGGGCGCTGGGCCCTGTTCGCCGACGGGCGGCGGCGCGCCGGGGCGCGAGGGCTGGGCGCGGGCCGCTCGGTGCCGCCCGGCGGCATCCTGGTGCTGGGCCAGGATCAGGACTCTCTGGGCGGCGGCTTCTCGGCGCGTGACGCCTTCAGCGGCAACCTCACCGACTTCCACCTGTGGGCCCGGGCGCTGAGCCCCGCGCAGCTGCTCCGGGCACGAGCCTGCGCGCCGCCCCCCGGCGGCCTCCTCTTCCGCTGGGACCCGGGCGCTCTGGACGTCACGCCCTCGCTGCTGCCCGCCGTGCGGGTGCGCCTGCTCTGTCCGGGTACTGCCCGCCCGCCCGGACCCTGGGTTTCCCTTTGACCTAGGGCCCCGCCCACCAGTTGCCAAACTGGCCCCGCCCAACCCTGGCCACGCCCGCCATGGCCACGCCCTCCCCAGACTGCGGCGCCGGAGCGCAAGCGCGTCCGCCTAGTGTATCCTAAGCTGGCCGGCTCCCAGGCCGCCGTGCCCGGCCCTGTGCAGCCTGCAACTCCCATCTTTCTGTCGCCCCCTAACCCCGGGGCGGTGCTTTCTGGTTCCCCGTCCGGGGTGCAGGGTGTGTCACAGGACCGCTGCGGTCCAGGAGGCAGCCCTGACACCTCTCCTACCCTGGCCAGTGCCCTCGGAGGAATGCCCCACGTGGAACCCAGGACCTCGCACCGAGGGCTCAGAGCTCTGCCTGCAGCCGCGGCCCTTCCTCTGCTGCTACCGGCCAGGTGTGCGCTGCTGTGCTCCTGCGCTGCGCTGGACCAGTGTAGAATTTGGGGGAGCGGGGGACGAGAGCAGTTGGCAAAGTCTGGGAATTCAGAATCTTCTTGGAGCTTCAGGTCCTCCACGGAGTCTAAACCACAGGGCAGTGGGTGGAGGCAGACCTGGAATGAATCCCAACTTGTGACCTTGGGCAAAGTTGTCATTCTGTGCCTAGTTTTGTCATTCTGTGCCTAGTTTTCCCACCTAGAGCACCGTGTGTAAGGCCTCACACACACAGCCAAGGTGCTCTCCCTCCCCTGGGCAGCACATGGTGGCGGGGGGCGCTGAGCAGGCTGGCACCTGTGGGCAGGGGTGTTGCCCAGGGCCCAGCCTGGCATCCACTCCTCTGCAGAGACCTACCAGCGGCTGCAGGATGCCCGGTCATGGTCCGGCCAGGATGTTATCAGCCGAGTCAATGCCTTGGCCAACGCTATTGTGGTGAGCCCCTCCCAGGGGGCTGGAGAGTCTGGGGGCACTATGGGTCATCTCACTGCACTTCTGTTTCCTCACCTGTGAAGGGACACCCACCTGATGTGTCTGCAGGAATTAAGTTTGCTCGTGCTCCCTATCTTGGAGCCTGTGAGAGCTGGGGGCTTGTGACAAGTTTGACCAGTGCCCACCAAGCGGACCCCAGCAGAGCCCAAGTGTGGCCCCTGGGGAGTCCCCTCCTTACAGCCAGACCAGCAGTCAGCAGCTCCTCTGTCTACAGCTCCTCCCAGATCCCCTCTCCGAAGCCCACAGGGTCCTGTCCCTGGCCGAGGCCTCCAGCTTCCTGGACATCCTGGAGAGAGTCCTGGCTGAGGAGGCGGCTCCGCTGGGGCCGGCCGCACTGCTGGCTGTTGTGCGATTCCTGAAGAGGGTGACAGCCCTCGGGGCTGGAGAGCCAGAGCCCTTGACAGGGCCCTGGGAGCAGCTGGGACAGAGTGTCATGTCTGTGGCCAGCCTGGTCCTGGAGGAGCAGGTGGCTGACGCGTGGCTGTCCATCAGGGAGGTGAGGCTGGCAGGGCTGGGTGGGGCAGGGGCCTGGGGTTCTGGTTCCAACCCTGCCACCAGCACGTTGTGTAGCTGTTGAGTCAGCAACCCAGCTCTGGGCTCCATCTCGCCATCCATTGGGAGAAGCTCCTTTTTTGTCTATTTTATAAGTTAAACTTCCACATGCAGTTGCACTTGGACACTAGTGCAGTTAAAAATGATATAAGAGCCACCAATCAGTAAGAGCCTCCCACCGTAAGCCTTAGCCCACCATGTCTGCCTGAACAGCCCAGATACTCTGGAGAGCATGAGAGGTGCTATCCAGATGGAGAAGCTGTTGGAAACCTCATCCTGGCAGAATCAGCTGTAGGTCTGGGAGTGATCAGCCCAGAGATGGGAGGGAACAAGAGGTCATGGGCCTTGCCTGCAAATCTCTGGGATTGAAGGAGCAGGAATGGTCTCCCTGTGGACCCAGAGGACAGAATTGGGACCAGGGCATGGGGGTAGGGTGGAGATGGCACAACACAGGAGGCTGGTTCTATAGGATGGTTCACCAAGACAAGTAGTGAGCTCCCCATCCTAGGAAGTGTGCAAATACACAACTGATTAGGAAAGTGAGGCACTGTGGCAGACTGGGAAAAACTTGACTCTGAACTTCAGTTTTCCACCCTGGAGAATGGATTATCACAGCTGCCTTGCTAAGGGAATGGAGAGGAGGTAATGGATGAATTGGGTGATTTGCCCAGCAGAGTAGGTGTCCTGTGAATGCGTGTTCTGCCCTCCTTCCCCTGCTCTCACTCCCCTGTGGCTTTCCTTTTGGCATCTCAACGTTGAGCACCTGCTGGAGGTCTGGCACCGAGTCACGGTGAAAGAGAGCAAGGCATGGGCCAGCCTGCAGAGCATGCCCTGGTTGGCAAACAGGCCAGCAGGCACAGAGCGCTGGAGGCCTTTGGTTTGGCTGGAAGATGGGGTGGCTTGGGCCACAGGGCTGAGAGGTCAGAGGAGGCTGGGGCAGGCAGGGCCACCTGGCAGATCGTTGAGAGTGGGCACCCCGTGGTCAGGGCAGGCAGAGGCCTGGGGCATGCGGTATGTGGGAGGAGCTGACCTGCAGCTTCCTCCCAGGTGGCTGGCGGACCTATGGCCCTGGTGGCCATCGTGCAGCGTCTGGCACCCCTGCTGAGCACCATGCTGACCTCAGAGCGGCCCCAAATACACATCCAGCGCCACCATGCCGGTGAGCCTGCCACCCCTGCCCCCGCCCTCACATCTGGGCTCAGACACCTCTCCCGAGCCCTGGCCACTGGAAGCACTGGCGCCGACACTTCATCCTGTTTCCTGCCTTTGCTGATGCTGTGCCGCCCATCCAGAATGCCCTCTTTCAATCTCCTAACAAACTCCTATACATCCTTCAGAACCCTGCTGGAGTATCACCCTCTCTAGAAAGCCTTTCCCACTTTTAGCTCTCTCCTGACAGTTTCTGCCACCTAGGTTACCCCAACATCTTGAACATACCTGTTACTGCATTTGTGCTAATTACGTAACGGGGCTGTCTCCCTCCACCTGCCACCGCTGAGCACCAGGGCTGTTTCTGGGAGGTCTCTGCGTCCCAGGGCAGGCCCGAGTCCATGCTCAGTGAGTGTTTGTAGTTTGGCTGGGGCTGCACCTGTGGTGGAACTTCTGGCACAAACCTGCAGGTGCCCACTGGTGTCCGGTGGCTCCTCGATACTCAGGTCCTGCCTCCCAGGGCCCCTCCTTCTCAGCGACCCTTTTCCCCTGGACTCGGAGCAGCCCGATTTGGCCTGGGCAAGCTGCCGGACCTCTCCGAGTGGGAAGGGGGGCCTCCCTGCAGCAGGGAGAGGGGAGCGGGCCCTGCCACTCCTGAGGCCGGCTGCCCGCGCCTGCTCGCCCCCAGGCCTGGAGGTTCGGAGCCTGCGCTTGCGGGAGGCCAGCGCGGGGGACTATGTGTTCATGATGCCCGGAGGGCGTCCAGAGGGACCCGGCCACATCCGCATCCCTGCTAGCGAAGTGACGCGGCTGCTCGGGAAAGGTGGGTGAGGGAGGCGGGGTGGCCGGAGCCCTTCGAGTCTGGGCCAAACGTCAACTCTGACCGTCGCTAGCTGGGCTACTTTGACTGAGCCACCTCAACTTTCAGTGCCTCAGTTTCCTCATCTGTAAGATGGACATATTACTACTCGCCTCATGCATTATGAGGTTAAAAGCAGCCACCACATAGTGGTGTTCACTTAGTCTCCTCTGCTGCACCGCACACATTTCCCTCAGAGGTGGGCGGTGGAGGGAAAACTTCTCCCTTGGTGCCCTGCAGGGGTGCAGGATCGGGGCCAGGGGCAGGGGGATCTGGAGCTGTGAGGTTAAGCGCGTGGACTACGGCTGGTTGGAGTTCTGACTCTGACACTTACTGGCTGTGTGAACTTTGGGAAGTCATTTAACCTCTCTGAGCCTCAGTTTCCCTGTCTGTATAGTGGGGAGAGCATTACTCTTTGGGCCCACTGGTGCTGCCTGCTCAGTCACCAGGTAGCATTTTGGGCCCCCTCCCCTCCCACTCAGCTAGGTCTCTCTGGAGTCTTCCTGGTCCACGGCTGGTTCACCTCGAGAACCTTCCAGCACACCCTGGCGGGGCCTGGCCTAGAGCCCCAGGCCTCTGACAGCGTGGAGGAGGCGAGCAGGGTGCAGAGGTGAGTGGGCCCCACCCAGTGGGCTGCTGAGGGCCTGTGTCCCCTCCCAGGGAAGGCCAGAGCCCCCACTGTAGTGGGCACCTCTGTCCTCAGTAGTCCAGGATCCGCCTGCTCCCCCTCCCCTGCCCGACACGCTCCCACGCCTGCCCAAGGTGTGGCTGGTGGGATGTGCTCGGCTCCCATCTGGGGTCCTGGTTTCAGTGGTGGGGCTCGGGGGGACAGGGCTTACCCAAGTCACCAGCAGGCCCCTCAGGCCAGGCTGGAACCAGGTGTCCCAGTTCCCAGCGTAGGACTTCCCCTGATACTGCTTGGACACGGGGGCCTGGGAGAGATGCCCCAGCCGCACACGACTCTCTCTCCCCACAGGTTCCTGCGCACCCAGGTGGGGTCAGCCATCATCTCCTCTGAGGTGTGGGATGTCACTGGGGAGGTCAACACGGCCGTGACCTTCCACCTGCAGCACCAGGCCCAGGTAATGGGTGGCGCTTCGGGGAGACAGCCACCCGGGTACACTGATCCTGGTTCCTTCTGCCCCAGTATGTGTTCACTGGACAACCCAAGTCTAAAAACGTACAAGACGAAATTCACCCACAAGCCACCCCCGTTGTCCTCAAGGCACTGGGACAGGAAGTGATTTATTGTACACTTACCTTATGCCGGATGCCTCAGAAAAGCAGCATCCATTTCAGCTCCAAACGCTTGCTGCCTGTGGAGCCTGGCAGGGGACGTGACTGGCCCTGGCTTGTAAGTGGCCGAGCTGGGATTTCATTCTAGGTCCGTGTAACTCTGAAAGCTGGTGTTCCCACTGAGTCAGTGGCTGCAGCGTGTGCACAGAGACATTTAGGCCTTCACGGCCACGTGCTTCCTGAGAATAAAAATAAAATAAATGTCCATCAGTAGGGGACTAATTTAAAAGCCTTGTAGCCTGGTGCAGTGGCGCGGGCCTGTAATCCCAGCACTTAGAGAGGCTGAGGCAGGAGGATCACTTGAGGCCAGGAGTTTGAGACCAGCCTGAGCAACACAGTAAGACCCCTGTCTCTATAAAAATAAAAAATTAGCCAGCTGCGGTGCCACACTCCTGCAGTCCCAGCTACTCTCGAGGCTGAGGCAGGTGGATCACTGGAGTCCAGGAGTTTGAAGCTGCAGTGAGCTTTGATGACACCACTGCACTCCAACCTGGACAACAGAGCAAGATCTGCCTCAAAAAAAAAAGAGCTTGGCAAACACAAAGTGAGGGGCCACTGCCATTGCCTACCGGCCCCTGTCCCAAGCTCAGGCTGCCTTCCCTGCCTGCACAGGGCTGTGCCACTGGCCACCTGATGTCTCCTCACTGCTTAATGACATCTTATACAATCTGTATTGTTGTTTAATTACAAAAGAGCCAGCATGTTCATCGTAACACGCTCAAACCCAGACCTAGCCGTTGCTAAGGTAGCTGTGCGTTTTCACAAGGTCACGGGCCTTAACGTGTTCACACAATGGGCTTACATCGTGCATAACGGTGTGAACTTGCTCATTACTGACCAGCGTCATGGAGCTCTCCCCACGTCAGTAGGGAAAGGCCAGCTTGTCCCTCTCACCAGAGGCAGGGCACCCCACGGAGGGAGGAGCCACCCCTGTCACCCATCCCCTGATGGATGGTACCTTAGCTTGTCCCCAGTCTTTCAACCTTACCCATCATGAGAGACTGGAAGTCTGCTCACCTCGCTCCCCTTCCGCCCTGTCACTCCTGAGGCACGGTGGCCAACCCCCGTCCCTCAAACACAGAGCGTCCACAGTGTCCCCTCCACCCTCCTGCCCGTGCACGCTCACAGCTGCCCCGCCCCCTGCACACTCGAGCACCCGCCCTGTCCGTTTCCTGCCCAGGCTTTCCCGCAGAAGCTGGTGGAGCCTGTCTGTGCTTTCTGGAACTTCAGTATCAGGTAAGTTTCCCTTTCCAGGTTTTTTAAATAAGGAGATCTTTTAAGACATCCACTCTGCTTGGGGATGAGGCAGGACTCGGGTGATTTTGACCTCCAGTCACCATCTGCCTTGCAGGGGTGAGTCCAGGACAAGCTAGGACAGGGGACGGTGTTCCCCAGGGGTAGTGAGCTCCCTGTCATAGGAGGTATGCGGAGGAGGAGGAGGCGCCTAGCAGGAGGCTCATCTGGCAAATGGGTGTTAGACTTGACTGCATCCAGGGCACGGCCCAGGGCGTCTGAAGGGGCAGAGGAGGTCCAGGGGCAACCCCAGCTCCCTCTCCGGATCTTTAGCTGAGGGAGCGGACACAGCTGCAGCTGCTTAGTAATGAATGACAGGGATAAATGGCCATCACCGGTGTCAGCCCTGCCCTGCCGTCCTGAGCATGTCACACACATTTTACAGGTGGGAAACTGAGGCCCAGGAGGGGGCAGTGACTTGCCAAGGTCACGCTGCTGGTTAGAGACAGGGCAGCGATGGGCCAGGCTTTGGGGAGAGGCTTTTCCCTGCTTGCTGCCGGCCACCACCCCCGTATCCGCCCCGTCTCAGAGCCCTCTGTTCCCTCCCCACGCCCAAGCCCGGACACAGGGGGGGCCTGGGCCACCACCGGCTGCTCCGTGGCCGCCCTGTACCAGGACTCAGCCGCCTGCTTCTGCAACCACAGCACCAACTTCGCCGTCCTGTTGCAGGTGTACGACGTGCAGGTGGGGACGGGGTCGGGAGGCCTAGTGTTCGGGGGGAGGGGGGGTTCCTCAGCCGGAGAGGAAGGGAAGAGCCAATAGCTAAAGCCACAGGTGGCCAAGAGAGGCCCCTGAGGGACACCAGCATTGACAGATTGGGGGACAGACTCTAGGAGGAGACCAGGAGAGGGGAGTTCACTGGAGCTGGCAAGACACTCTAAGTGGTCACTTACCGAGAGGTCAAGTTAGACGGGGCCTGAGCCTCAGGACCACTGGGGTCACTTGGTGCTGTGAGCACGCTAGAAAAACATGATCCAATGCATATTTCCTATAAAATCAGGGCACAGATATTTTTCCATGTCATAAACAATCCATCCACAGCCCTGTTTCTAAGGACACATCTGTGGCTCCCCCATGGGTGGCCCGTGTCACATGGGACCCCACCACAAGGGCATGCAGGTCGCTTCCAGCTGATGGCCTTCGTAGCAGTTGGGTTGGTGGAAGCTGGGCGAAGTTGGGCCAGTTCAGGGAGATCTGGCAGGAGAGAAAGACATGTAAGTGCCCGCTTATCAAGTGCCTGCTGTGTGCAGGCCTGGGGCTGTCACCGTCTCCGCTTTACTACAGAGGCAGGGGAGGCTCATGGTACCTCCTAGCGGGGAGGCCTGGCCCGGGCCAGGTGCGGGTGGTGTGGGGTTACTCTCTGTCCTTCCCCGCAGAGGAGCCCTGAGGAGGAGTCGCTGCTGAGGACTCTCTCGTTTGTGGGCTGTGGCGTGTCCTTCTGTGCCCTGGCCACCACCTTCTTGCTGTTCCTGGTGGCGGGGTGAGGAGCACTGGGCCCCGCCCACCCCTTGCTGGACTGCGGGTCAGCAGTCCAGCCTCCATCCCTGCAGCCTCTGGCCCCTCTCTGCGGAGCCACCTCCCTGCCTCTATCCACAGAGGCCCTGGGCAGGGCAGGGCCTGGTGGGCTGTGGGGGCTGGCGGTGGTGTCCTGGGTAACCTAGTCCTCTGCCTGTACAGGGTCCCCAAGTCGGAGCGAACCACAGTCCACAAGAACCTCACCTTCTCCCTGGCCTCTGCCGAGGGCTTCCTCATGGCCAGCGAGTGGGCAAAGGCCAACAAGGTGGGCAGCTGGGGTGGGCTTGTGAGCTCAGGGGAGCCCAGGCAATCAATGCCTGTGGACTTTTCAGGATTGCCCCACCCCCCGCCGCATCTTCATCTGTCTCCATTTCCCTGGGAAGGAGCAAGGCCCAGAGAAGAGAGGCCCCAGTGGTAGATCTGAGCCCAGGGCTCCGCCCAGAGACCTCACCTGCTGACAGATGCCTCTTTGCACTGGCAACGCCAGGCATGGGCATGGGGCCCACGGCTGACCTCGGTGGGGGTCCCTCCCTGCAGGTGGCATGTATGGCTGTCACAGCTGCAATGCACCTCCTCTTTTTGGTCGCGTTCTCCTGGATGCTGGTGGAGGGACTACTGCTGTGGAGCAAGGTGGTGGCCGTGAGCATGCGCCCCGGCCCAAGGATGAGGCTCTACTATGCCACGGGCTGGGGTGAGGCCCCCTGCTCCCCACCCGTTCTTTGCACGGGCCCCTGCTGCCATCTCACACTGCCCCATGCCCAGCACTACCCAGTGCTCATCTCCCCTCTCCATGCACACCAGCACCCAGCAGCACCTAGCACCAGCACCCAGCACCACCCAGTCCCCATCTCTAACACGAGCTCAATCTCCCCAGTTCTGTCGACCTCTAACTTTACCCACCCTCAGCTCCTCGTAACCCTGCTCCACTCCAGCAACCTCACCCACCTCCAGTGTTGTGCCCCCAGTCCGTGACCAGCTACCCCCAGCAGTCGCCACCCTCTGCCTCCATAGATGCCCAGCCCTGGCCTTCAATCCAGCCTCAGCTCTCCCCACCCCTCACTACTCATGGCTCCAATGCCACCCCCACAGTGACAGGGCCACCGAGCCCTGCTCCCTGGTCCTCTCTGCTACAGTACGACTGCCACTAAGGGGCAGCTGTGGCTGCAGCTCGGGGGGCGGGGCCTAGAGAGGAGAGGGTGGGCGGCACAGCCCTGAGGCCCCATCTCCCTTCCCCAGGCGTGCCTGTGGGTATCGTGGCCATCACCCTGGCCGCGTTCCCCCGTGACTACGTGGCCCCTGGACACTGCTGGCTCAACGTGCACACAGACGCCATCTGGGCCTTCGTGGGGCCCGTGCTCTTCGTGCTGACTGTGAGCTGGGGTCCCGGAGGGTGGCGCCGTGCGGGGACGGGGAATGCCTCTCGCCCGCTGACACCAGATCTCTAGGCCAACACCTGCATCCTGGTCCGCGTGGTGATGGTCACCGTGTCCAGCACCCGCCGCCGTGCCCGCATGCTGAGCCCGCGGCCCTGCCTGCAGCAGCAGGTCAGGACGCAGCTCTGGTGAGGCCCGCGCGGGAGGCTGGCCACCACCGGCGAGGCTGTGTGGAGGGGTGCGGCTGTGTGGCTGTGCTTGAGGCTGTAGTGAGCACTTGTGTGCCCATGTGTCCCTGCTCATGTGTCACACACGCTCGTGCATGTCGTGTGTGTAAGCATGTGGCCGTGTGTGTCACTCGTGGGATGGTCACTGACCCTGTGTGAGGCGGTGTGGACACCGGCCACAGTGCTGGGGCACACTGTCCGCAGAAGGCACTGACAGTCTGTTAGGGACAAGGCCATCATCCTCAGAAGCTCAGGTTCAGGCTGAGGACCCAGAGCCTTCCAGGGACCTGTCGCTCTCCAGGGCCACGCCCTGCTAGAGAGGGGGCCTATGCTGGCCTTCCTCCCCCACCCCTGCCTCCTCTCGGGCCCTCCTCTTCCCCACCTGTCCTCCACCCAGGACAGGGCAGCCCAACCCAGTCGGTCCCTGAAAAGCCAGGGAACCCAGCGGTCCTTGGGAGAGGGGACGGGGGAGGGGGAGCCCTTCTGACCCCTGGCCCCCTGGCCCCACTGCCCAGGCCTCAGCCCTCCCTCTGGGCAGCCGCCATCCCATTCCTTCTAGCCAGGTTTGGGACTGGGACCCCCTCTCCCCAGTGCCACAGCCCCTTCTTCATGAAACCTCTGGGTCTTTGAGAAGGGCACAAAAAGTCCAGTAGAAGGTTCTGACTACACCTAAGTCCTACCTGGCCGTGGTCCCCGGTCTGCAGCTCCAGCCCCTTTCGGGTGCTTCCCAGGCCTGCTCCCTGGAGCCCCGTGGGGAGCTCCCTAGGCCGCCCGGCCCCTGACCCCCGCCGCCCTCCCACAGGGCCACGGTGAAGCCCGTGCTGGTTCTGCTGCCTGTCCTGGGCCTCACCTGGCTGGTCGGCGTCCTGGTGCACCGCGGCCCAGCCTGGGCCTATGCCGCCGTGGGCCTCAACGCCTGCCAGGTACCCGCACGCCCTGGGCTGGCTGGGCTGGCTGGGCCGGCCTCTGACACGCACTGCAGCTCAGAGGGTGGCTGCTTTGTCGGGGACTGAGCAGGGGTGAGCTCTCCGTCATGAGGGACGCTCAGCAGGAGCGGGTGACCAACGTTCTCTCAAGAGGAGGGGCTCTGGGTGTGAGGGTGGAGGACTGCGTGGCCGCTGAGCGGTTCAGGAAGCCGAGGCCCCGAAAAGGGACTGTTCGGTTCCCTGGGCCCTGACATTCAGGGAGCAGCTGCAACTCCAGCCCCCCGGCTGTGCCAGAGCCACTTCAGTGCCCACAGGAGTCGGGGTGCAGGGGACCAGCCCTCTCCTCGCGGGGCGCGGGGCCGGCCGTGGGGTCAGCGTGAGCTGCTTGTCGGTGAGGACAGCGGTCTGGCGAGGAGCCAGGGCTGAGCCCACGTGGAGCAGTGACGGGGGACGGGGACCCCTCGGCACTGCGCGTCTGGGAACCACAGAGGTGAGGCCGGCTGGGCCTCTGTCCTCAAGGGATTCACAGACCTGTGGGGAGGCCAGGCGTGGACCAATGGTGGCAGCCAAGGGGCCGAGTGCTGAAAGAGGGGGAGGCCAGGGGGGTCCTTCCTGCCCCCTGCGCTGCCCCCAGGCCTCTCCCGCCACCCGCACCCGCCACGCCAGCCCTCCCAGCCTGGGCCCCTCAGGGCCGGGAGAGTGGATGGGCCAGGCCCCATCTGGACAAAGGCCGGGACGCCAGGTGCACACCCCTCTAGCGTCCCTCCACGGGACCCTCCATCTTTCCTCAGGGGAGGGGCTGAGGCACCGGGAGACAGCAGCAAACCAGGGAGCAAAAAGCCCTGTTCTCGTGGAGCCACCCTTGGAAAGGGGAGGCAGCCATGGCCGAGATGAAGAAATGAAGTGATAAGTGAGGGGACAGGCAGGCAGGGGGAGGGGTGTTGGCTGCGGGGTCCTGGGGTGTCCTGGCCTGTGTGCTCGTCTCCCTAGGCCCTGGGGACTCAGCCACCTTCGCCAGGCCGGTGTGGAGACGGAGAGGAAAAGCAAGGGGGCCTGCCAGGGAGGGTGACAGTCCTGCCCAGAGAGGGGCCCTGGGGCCACAACGCCATTCTCAGGGAAGCAGGACTCCTCCGCAGACCTGCTGGGCCTGCGCGGTGGGGGCCGGGTTGCTGCGCCCTTCTCTGACACAGGCTCAGCCTGTCAGCTGTGACCTAGTGAGGCATGTCCCCACCCCGCAGCCCAGACAGGGCCACGCATTCGTCACCACAGCGCCCCTCTGGCCCCCTGCCAGGGGCCCCTCCACATTGCAGGGTAGGTCCCTGCTGCTCCCCGCCCCTGCTTGTGTCAGGCAGGCAGAGCCACGGCCATGGGGACATGGGGACAGTGCCACCGTCACCACCGGCTGTGCCTCCCGCCCTTCCCCTCTCATTCTTTCCTCTTGGTGGCTCACCCTTTGTCTCTTCCTCTTTATTTTCTCTGGGAGATTCTTTCTGTCTCTCGGGCTCTTTCTCCGTCACTGTCCCCTCTCCCTCTACAGCCGAGATGCTATTCCTGGCACGGATCCACCTGGCTCTTCCTGGCCCCTCCGTCTGCCCCACCCGTCTCCCCGACACCCCATCTTTCCATCTCTGCGTCTCCGTCTCGGCAGCAGGGCCCCTCTCGCTCCCTCCCGTCACCCTCCGCCGCAGGCCCGCCTGGGGAGGCCTCCCAGTGACAGCAGGGCGAGGCGGCCTCAGGGTGGGTGGCTTGATGGTGGGGGACCTGGGCCCGCCTCTGTTGGTCCTATGACCCTCTCGGGCTCAGGGCCCTGTTCTCTGGGTCGCTCTCCCCAGGCCTGGCCTTTCCCTTCTCCTCTTGTTTCTGCCATACCTGCCATCTCTGTGTCACTTCCCACCTGGGCCCGGTCCCTCTCTGGCCCTCTGCCTACCTCAATGCACAGGAGCCCAGAGTCCCCCTGTGGCGCTCTCAGCCTGAGGGACACACAGACATCAGAACCACACAGGCACAGTGTGGTACAACTGAGGCCGAGGGACCAAAGGACCGTCAAGGCAGTGTGGGGATAGAGGAGCCACTCGTGGGGGGACAGGATGGGCACTTCTGGAGGGGAGATTCTCACTAAGACCTGATGGCTGCAGGGCAGAGGGAAAGGATGTGTCCAGCCAGGGCAGCTGGAGGGATCAGAGCAGGAGACACGTGGGAAGGCCAGTGAGAAGAGGGGCAGGAGTGGGTGTGGGGCCAGATTGTGCAGGACCCCAGAGCTGCTGTGTAGTCACACTTTGTCCTAGGGGTGCTTAGGAGCCATGGAGTGTGCTGGGCAGGTGCTGGTGCAGCTGGCTTGGAGTTTGGTAAGATGCCCTGGTGGTGAGGAGTGGGTAAAAGCTGACGGGCTGGGGAGGCTGCAGGAAGAGGACAGTTTGAGTGTCAGGTGCTGGAAGCCATCTGAGTCTGTCTCAGGCTGATGGTGGCGTCATCTCAGTTGGTGCCTGGGCACCGGGGGGCAAGGAGGGGTACGATCAGGCTCCGAGGCTCCAGCCTCAGGCCTGGGAGGCTGGAAGGCCTCAGGGTCTCCCACGACCCCAGCCCTTGTCTTCCAGTCCCAGCCTCAGGGCAGGAGCCACTGCCTTGTGTGCTGCCCAGGAGGAATCCGAGGAAGTCCTGGGCCGCTGGACCTCCCACTGGGTCGCAGTGGAGCATGGGACTCATTCCCCTGTCCCCACCCTGGGCAGCAGGGTCCCTGTCCATCAAATGGGGAGAACAAACCCCCACCAGGGAGCTGCTGTGAGGGGCCAGCGAGACCCCAAATGTGAGGTGCTTTGTGAGTGGCAAGGCCTTCTTGTCCCCACACCTTGGGGAGCAAAGCCACCTCTGCCCCAGCCACTGTGCTAGGTCCTTCCCACCTGGCCCCTCCCACCCCCTCAAAAGGCAAGTCCTGGCCTCATCCCCACTTTGCAGATGACGAGACAGAGGTTCAGGGAGGAGAAGGCCACTCAGCTAGAGGCACAGTGAAAATGCACTCACGGGTCTGCTGTCCTAGGGCCTGACCTGGCCTTGGAGCTTTAGGGAGGTGTCCCTCCTCCCATCCCCAAGCCCCCAGGCCCGTGAGGCTGTGCGGGTGGGGCAGGCCTGGGGAGCGGCATGAGGACTAGAGGTCCCAGCGTCTGCAGGGATGGGGCTGGGTGGGTCAAGGCCCCTCCTGGTCCCCTCTCCTGGTGATGCCCCAGCGGCCCCTCCCAGGCGGGCAGGAGGGCAGCTTTGTGTTCCTCAGCACTCACCTAGGCTGTGGCATGGCCACCGGGGCGGCACCATGACCCCAAGCGGGGCAGGAGGCCAAGCCATGGTGGGGGAAGACATCCCAGGCTGTGGCACCTGCCCAACCACGCGGTCTGTCTCCAGGGGCCGTACATCTTCCTGGTCTACGCAGCCTACAATGGGGAGGTAAGTCTGGGCATGCTGGCTGCCAGAGGGGGTGCCTGGGCTGGAGTGGGGTCATCAGCCCCCCAGGCCTGACCCCCGCCGTTCCCCAGGTGCAGAGCGCCCTGCGGAGGATGACTGAGAAGAAGGCGGCTGAGGTGCTCGCGGGGAGGTGGGCGGGAGGCCCAGGCACCGTGGGTGCATGTGCGAGCACCAGTGCCCTGCCCTTTCAGACCTGCTGCAGTCCCACCTGCCGGGCGGCCAGCCTTCGGCCCCCAGGTCCCTGGGAGGGCAGCCCTGTGGCCTCGCCTGCCGCTGGAAGACACATGGCTCTCAGAGGTATGGCCTCATCACCCTCCAGTCCAAGCCCTGCCCAGTGCCTCAGTTTCCCCAGGTCTCAGGCAAAACTAGGAGGACAAGGGCAGGTCCTATCAGCCCATCTGAAAGATAAGGAAACTGAGGCTCAGGAAACTGCAACCTTGGGTCTTGGGGAGTGGCTTAGAAATGGCTTGTTACCTCCCACTGCCAAGAAACAGGGTCCCTGGTGTCCAGGCCACACGGGGAACTCCCAGAGACAGGCAAGTCGATGGGGATTGGGGCCCTGAGGCAGGACATGGGTTGAATGACTTCAAGGCCAGGCCAGGGGTTCCAACCATAGCTCCGGCTCACCTCTCTCGTGCCTTGGGCAAGTCACTTTCCCTCTCTAGGCCTCGGTTTCCTCATTTCCCATCTGCGGGGTAAAGCTGTGAGCCGATTTTCAGGATATTTGATCATGAGGGTCCCACTCCCAGGATGGAGAGGGAGAGAGAGGGCTTCCTGCCTCAGTCTCCCAGAAGTTCACCAACTGCAGTGTCTTGCCCCCGCCAGGGACCCGTGACCCCAGAATCCCCATGGCCTTCTCCTCCATCGCGGAGCCCGAGAGACCGGTGAGGCTGGCCAGGGCGGGCCAGAGTGGCCCTCCGGGTTGGGGATGCCGCAGGGACTTGGGGACGGCTGGAGTGGGGGCTTCCTTGGGATCCGGTCCTTAGTTCCAGGGCTGCAGGGCCCTGCACGCTGGCAGAACCTGAATGCCAGGGAGGGAGGGGGGAAGGGAGTCATCGCCAAGGTAGCCAAGGGCCCCCAGGGCGAGGGAGAGCAGCAGGAGTGGGGCCCACCCCCCTGACGGCCCCTCTGTCCTCAGGCTGTGGAGCTGACGGCGTTCAAACTTCAGGTATGGCTCCCATCTCCGGGCGGGGGGGGGTCCCCTCTCCCCTTTGGGCCTGGACAGCCCCTCAGCCCTGCTGCACCAGCATGGAAGTGATTTGCAAAGCGCCACACCCAGCCTCCCTCCCCCAACTCTGCTCCCTGCTGGTGCCCGAAACCCTCCATTAACACACGGGGGGCCTCGGAAGGGGGCTAGATAGGGAATAGTGAGCGGAACCCCTTTCTGAGCTGGTGCTGCCCGGGGTAAAGGGGCAGTGAACGAGGAGCCTGCCTTTCTCTGTCCACCACTCTGCCCCCAAGCCCAGCCTCCCTCTGAGGCCCTCTGTCCTGATGCCCTGTGATCCAAAAGACCTTCCAGACCCGGTGAGGGACAAGTGCCTTCCTCCAAGCCTCAGTTTCCCCAGCTGGACAGCAGATGGGGGTGTGATAGTGAGGTGGCCTGTGGGCATCAGGGCAAGCCAGGGACACTCTAGGCCTTGCTCAGGGAGAGGACTGAGGACTGAGGTCCCCGAGGGGAGCCATGGGGACCCTGACTGCTGCCAGCCTCCCTTAGCCTGAGTCCCCACAACCTTAAACCCGCTCCCCAGCCTCAAACCACCTGTTTCCAGCGCCGGGCCAGAGTCCTGTGTACAAGCTGGTCCTGGGGCAGGCTCGGGGCAAACCCCAGGCAGGCACCTGCCGATTCTCACCTAGGGACCTGGGGAATGAATGGCCCCACTGTTCTCTCCCAGTGGTTGGTGAGGCTGAGGCACAGACAGGAGCAGCAACTAGCCAGGGTCGGCGGCAGAGCCGGGGTCAGGCCCGCCCCGCAGATGGGGGACCGAGGCGCAGCCAGTCCCGTGGGTGTGAGCGTGGGCATGTCTGAGCCCAGGTCTGTGTGACCCCAGGCTCCCAGCTGGCCCTTGCCTCTGGCTGGTGTCTCCGTCCCTTCGAGGCGCCGCTTCCCCTTCTGCAAAACGGGCCGGGCGCGCCCCCTGCAGGCCGAGGGGCGGAGGCGCGGCGGGCGCTGCCCGGGCCTGAGCCGCCCCGCCTCCCGCGGCCCGCCCCGCCCCCATCCCGCGGCGTCGCGGCTGCGGGAACCAGAGCCTGCGGCGGCGCCTCTGCGCTCAAGTGACAGCGCCTTTGTCTCCGCTGAATGGGTGCGTTGCTAGGGCCGCCCATAGCAACGGAGCCGCTTCCACCTCGGCCCCACCCTCTGGACCCCCAAACCTGGTGCGGCCCCCAGACCCTGACCCTGCTTCCAGTCACCGCTCCCCAACCAGGTGGCCTGAGCAAGAAGTTGGGGGAGTGGGGTCTGCCAGCCGTGCTCCTCAGGGTGCCTGCCGCTGCCCCTCCTAAAATCCCGCGGAGCCCTCCCGGGCATGCAGGTGTTCTTAGGCGGGAAACCGAGGCTCAGAAAGCGGACTGCCCAGGGTGTTCCCCGGCCCCACCCCCAGCCCCTGCCCACCCTGCGGGGCCTTCACCATTGTTCTCTGCCTCCCAAGCCCAAAGGGCGCACTTTCCTCCCAGGTTTCTAGACAGAGTGCAGGGGTCCGTCTCTCCAAGCCCCGCCCAGCTCAGCCCGGCCTGGCGACTTCTGCCCGAGACCCGAAGACCCCAGACCCATGAGAGGCGCAGCCGGCAGCCCCTGAGTGAGGGGGCAGCGTGCCTGGACAGCCCCTGCCCTCGCTGGCCTCAGCCTCGCCCTCCTCCTAAGGGAGGTGGGCCCAGCCCTGCTGCTCCTCAGGCCCCATGGCGCGGCCCCTGCCTCCTGTCTGTGATTGTTCCTTCCACCTGCCCGGAGGTTCTGACGTGCCCTGTGGCAATAAATGGTACTGTTGAGGCTCTGCCTGTCCCTGCAGTGGGGAGTCACCCTGGTCTGGGGAGCGGGAAGGGAGGCCAGGCCCTCTGGCAGGAGGGAGGGAGTGAGAAAAGCTGCCACTTCGGTTTTGTCGTGCAGAGGAGGACACTGAGGCTCGGAGATGATGACTAGGCCCTGGGGTCTCCCTGGCCATGTGGCACAGCAGTCAGGGAGGTGGCAGTGCGAATGGGAGCCACCCGGGAAGACTGCCTGGAGGAGGCAGCAGGGCAGCCACAGCTGCAGTAAGGAGGTCTGCTGAGTCAGGCTGAGGGATCAGGCCCTGCCAGCAGCCACTGTGTGGCCTTGGGCAAGGTTATCCTGCGGGTCTTGGTCTCTGCTTTGGCAGAACGGGCTTTAGGGCAAGGGGAGCAGCTAGGATGGTGTTAAGGCTTGGCACCAGGCCTGGGACCAGGCTGGGCCCCAAGGCAGGGGGCAGGCAAAAGAGGGGCCAGGAGCTGGGGCTTGGGGTGTAGAGGCTGCCAACACCTTCTTGCTGACACGGGCCTGGCTGAGACCCTGCTGGGGCCAGAGGACTGGCATAGCTGAGCACCAGTCACAACAGCCGCCTGGCGAGGAGGAGGGCAGGGCTGCATGCGGAGCAGCAGAGACCCGAGAGGCCCCCAGCACCCAGTGGCCTTCGTGGCTTCCATTCTGAACCCCACCTGGGTTGAGTCTGGGGCAAAATCTATCCCAGGGTGTTTGACCCGTCCATGCAAGCACAGGTCTGGGTGTCTCAGTCTGGGGATGGGGGCTGTTTACCTTTGAAAGCCCAGTCTGTCGTCTGTAGCATGGGGACGTCGGGCCCCCGAGGCAGGCCATGCGAGGTGTCGGTGCAGGCCTGTGTGTTAGTGCTGCGCATGGAGCCTGCATACAGTAGGCACTCAGGACCCGTCAGCTGTGGCCAGGGACAGATGTGCGAGGCTGTGGGAGCCGGACCCTGCGCCCAGAGGAGGTGATGTTCAAGGCCTTGAAGGCGCCAGGCTGGGAGGGTCTGGAGAGAAGACAGTATGACTCCATGGGGGATGGCCGAGCCCCCGCCTGCACCGGGAAGGCGGAGGAAGGGCTGGGCCAAGCTGGGTCACTCTCTCCTGAGCAGGGTGGGCCCCTGCCTGCGGTGTGGGGGGGGCGGTTGGGGCTGGAGCCTGAAGGGGTAGCAAGGAGGTGGGCAGGACACTTGGTGGCCCCCTACCGCCTGCATTTTGCATCCTCTGACTTTACTCTCACCTTCAGGGGGCTCCTGTCTCCCCCCAGAGCAATCATAGGGCTGGGGGAGGAGCCATAGATGGGGCCAAGGGGTCCTTTCCAGTTTCCCCTCCCCCACCCCTTACTCTTCTTCTCTACACCCCCTCCCTTTACTCTCCAGCCAAGTAACCAGGTCCCCAAACACCACTGGCTGACACTCTTCCATCCTGCTCACACTGTTCCCTCTGCCTGGACTGCTCTTAACTCCTGTTTAGCTGGTAAACTCCTGGGCATCCTTCAAAACCCAATTTGGGTGACACTTCTGCTATGAAGCCTTCCTGTCCCCTCCCCTGTCCCCCAGGAGTGCAGTCAATCATTTCATCTTATCTGACTCAGTTCCATGAAGTATCACCTTAGACTGTAATTTGATTAAGATACTCACCTCCTACTCACTGGACATTGCCCCAGGCAGAAACTAGAGTGCCTGCTTCATTTCTACAGGTGCCGAGGAATGCCTTTTTCTTTGCATAAATGTCACTGCCAAGCCGCGTGCCTAGGGCTACATCACCCTAGAGGGGGTGCCTTTTTCTAATTTGCACAGAAGCATTGGAAGGAGCAGAGTGGCTCTGGAGATTGACTAGTTAAGTTGGTCAAAGTGGGTCAGGATGATGGAGCTTTACACAATGGCTGTCCTCTTCTCAGCCCCGTGACCTTGGACAAGCCACTTCACCCCTCTATGCCTCAGTTTCCTCATCTGTAATCTGGGGCTTCCACCTGCAGAAGTGGCTGCAAGAGCAGGTGGGATGACAGGACCAGGCAGGCTAAGCCCCAGAGCGCAAGCGTCGGCCATGCTCCCTGCTGCCACCAAGTGGGGGTGTGTGGCAGGCCAGGGCAGAGAGGAAAAGGACAGTGCTCTGACGTCGGGTGGACCCAGGTTTTCTGGCTGAGGGGCCCTTGGCCAGTTCCTTCTGCTCCGGATTATAAACCCTGCCTCACGGGGCTACTGTGGGGACAGTGAGATGAGGGATAGCATACAGTAGGTGCCCATTAAATGACTGCTCTCCTCTGCCCAGGAGAGGGGCTGAGCTGGCCTGGCCAGGGAGGGTAGAACTGAAGCCGAGACCCAAAGGCTCCCAGCATCCCCCCACGGCTCACCCCGCCTCCCTAGAGCTCTGAACCAAAGGTCGTCTGGTCACCTGGTCGTCTGGTCACCCACCTCTATCCAGGTCAGACAGTGCCCTCCATAGCCCACCTACAGCCCACCCAGAAGGTTCTGCTTCAGCCCCAGAACGTGAACAGGCAAAGGTAGCTGGAAACTAATTGCAAAATTTATTCCAGGGCTGTGGGGGCTGGGGAGATTCTTAAGGGCACTTCTCGTTTCGGGGCTGTGGGTCTCTGGTCTTGGCAGGGGCACACGTTTCGGGGGTAGAGGTGGGGCCTGAGACAGGGTGGTGGAAGGCAGGTGGCAGGGATGCCCAGTCTCGTCCAGCTGGTCCTGGAGAGTGTCTTTCAGGACACAGGACATAGGGCAGGAGGTCAGGGAGCTGAGGCCCAGCTTCCTGGATTTGCAGCAAGGGACCCAACGGGACGGGGCCATGAGGGAGGGGCCCATCAGCGTTGTCCCTGACCTAGAGACACACGCACCCTCCCAAGTTCACCCACAGTGACTCTGAGCCCCCCGCCGGCGCATCCTGCTGTCCATCTGGTGGGGTGGAGGGCAAGTAACACCTCTGTCTGGATTGGGTGGGGCTCAGAACTGGTGACCCAGCACCACCCCTCGGGTGCTTGCTATGAGAGTGGGGAGAAACCAAGGGCTGCGCTTGGTGCTAATCCCCAAATCCTAGCCCCAGTCCTCGGATCTGTGCCCTCTATCACACACATCTTTCACAGAGTGTCTTGGCAAAAAAAAACAAAACAAAAACAAAAAACCCAAAAACCCAAAAAGCCACAAAACTTCTTGACTACAGCCTTGCAGATAAATACCAGCCTGGGCTGGCCAACCGCGGTGGGGCTCGCATGTGCCAAACGTCTCCCTGGTGGGAGCAGGACAGAAAGATGACTGTGGCAAAATTCCTTTCAGATAATGGAGCAAAGTCCCCCCGCAGAAGGCAGATGGGGTCGAAGGGCTCGGGAGGGGTCTTTCTGTCCTGACCAGTCTCCCAGTGCCCTCTAGGCCCCAACAGCCCCCGATCAATTTAGCAAACTCGGTTTCCCTGGTTTACAAAGCAGAGGGCTTCCCCCCTGGTGTCCATGGAGGAGCACTGGGGACCCTCTCTTCTCCCCCAGTTGACGCCCACTCAGCTTCTCCCTGTCTGTTCTTAGGAGAGGGGGAAGGGATGATCTCTGACCCAAGGGACATCGAGGCCCACCAGGGCATCCCGAACCTCCTCCCCAGACCGTGCTTCAGGCTCCAGGACAGACAGCTGGGAGCAGGGGGAGGGGAGGGGTGCTCAGCAGCCACCTCCTGGGGGGACACTCTGAGTAGCAGGCAAATGTCAGTGGCTGGCAGGGGCCACCTCACCTCAGCCAGGCCTGCCCGGTCTCACCCACCTTCCCAAACACACAGCATCAGAGCTCAGGGGCAGGGGCCTACAGGATGGGGCTCCTGGGTTGGCATCATAAAATAAACCATCTGGAGGGCCTCAGGTGGCTGCGCCCCACCCCCCCACCAGCCCCAGCCCTGCCCCAGCCGGCCCAGGCTCAAGTCTGCTTGGCTTGCAGCATCTCGATGAGCAGGTTGTTTCGGGGCATCTCATTGCCCAGGTGCTTGTGGTACAGGTACTCCTTGGCCTGCATGCTCAGGGCCCGCACCTCCACC
The DNA here is from genome assembly GCA_008750895.1 of Mirza zaza. Taxonomy (NCBI): domain Eukaryota; kingdom Metazoa; phylum Chordata; class Mammalia; order Primates; family Cheirogaleidae; genus Mirza; species Mirza zaza. The sequence goes on along the minus strand of VSMD01122903.1, from coordinate 22,188 downwards.
AGGCACAGCAGCAGCTGCTGGAACTTGTCCCCGCAGTGCGGGTAGTGGCACAGGGTATAATCCAGCAGGGCAGCATTGGCCTTCTCCTGAGCGTCCTTCACTAGGCTGTGGTTGTTCAGGAACTTCACATCTGCAAAGGGAACAGCTCGGTCACCATCCTCATCAGGGTCAGGCTAACACTGTCACCAGCATCACCAACACCACTTTCCCTGTGACCATTGAAGACATGGGCATTGCCACCACAATCTCCCCATCGCCCCTGTCCTCACCACGGTGGACAAACACCACCACCGTCACCAATCACCAATACCCATATCCCTGTGGTTTTCACAAATGTGGACACTGCCACCATCAGCCACCAAACCGTGGTCACCTGTCACCATCATCACCGCCATTGTCATCACTGCAATGGTCATGATGTGCACCAAGAATCACCAAGACCATCACCAGCCGTGCCAGGTGTATCCTGGGCATGTTATTTAACCTCTCAATGTCCCCATCTGTGAACAGCACCTACTTTGCAAGATTGTCATAACAGTTTTGGGAGTTGATACGTGGAAAAGGCCTAGAAGCATCTGGCACATGAGAGCTCAGCAGGTGAGCTGATTATCTCCCCTGCTCTCACCGTGGCCAGCACCATCCGCGTCACCACGGTCAAAACTATGCTGCCATCAACATCACCAGTGCCTCATCCCCAGGCTGTCGCCATCAGCGTTACCCCCCTGCCACTGTCCCCGTGTTGCCATCACCACCACAACTGACGAGGGGCACTGGGAATGGGGCACCTGTCACACAAGGTGAGGCAGGAGGACCGGAGGCCCCATTCTAGAGAACGACGAACACCCTCTGGGTCTCCAACAGAGAGGCTCCGGTGCCCCGCGGGGCCCTGAGGGATGTGGGTGTTCACTGCAGCAACACAGACGCTCCTCGATTTACCGCAGGGCCCCGTCCCAAAAAACCTGTTGTGCACTGAAAACATCGTAAGTCAAAAGTGCGTTTAATGCAAGCGCCGTACCTTAGCCTACCTACCTTAAACGTGCTCAGAACGCTTGCCTTAGCCTACAGTTGGGTAAAGTCATCTAACACAGTCTATTTTATAAACAAGTATTGAATATCTCATGGAAGTTTCTGAGTGCTTCCTGAAGGTGAAAAACAAAATGATTGTATGGGTACTCGACGTACGCTTTCTACTGAACGCACATGGCCTTCCCTGCGTCGCAAAGTCGAGAAATCCTAAATGGAACCACCGTTAGGTCAGGGACCGTCTGTTTTGATGGTGGCGAGGGGGTGGTCTAGAAGGCCTTGTGGTGGCTGCACCACGAGGATCACGTGATGGAGATGGCAGAACACGGAGTGCACGGGTGATCTGTAAGAGCATGGGGCAGAGTGGGAAACAAAAAGCATGAAAGGAAGACCCAGAGTGAGATCTATAAGGCAAACCCATTTACATAAATTCAAAGTGCTCGTGCACAAAGCAGACGTTAGGTAAGAACAGGGTCAAATGAAGGTGTGTGTTGAACGTGAAGGAAAGGTTCCCGTGGAGGGAGAGGCGGGGGTTTGGCCTGTGTGACCGTGACTGAAGCGTCCCCCCACCCGAGGTCCAGTGATGAGACAACAAGCAAAATGTCCCTGCAGTGAGACAGACCAAGCTCAAATCCCAGCCAGCCACCATCCAGGAGCCATGGCCCCACGGATGTGTCCCTGCCCTGCCGTGCCCACCTTGCAGGGCAGGGGCGGGTGGGGGGGGCCTGGGTCAATTTCTTGCCACCCAAGTCCTGCTTATGGCTTGAGGCCTCTTCCAGCTCCTGGGTGGCCTCCCCGGTGGTGCCCTGGGTGGGGCTCGGGGTGAGCAGGCACGCAGCCCAGCCTCGCCTGGGACATGGCGACCAGAGGCCCAGAAAATGGTCATCCCTCCGCTTCCCCTCCGCCCCCATCACCCCAGCCCTGCTGCTGCGGGGGCGTCCAGAGCCAGCGTGTGCAGCCCCCAGCCCCCTAATCCCCCTTAACACCCGCCGCGCCGGGAGAGCTCCCCGCTCCTGGCAACCCTGATCCCCGGCCGCCCCCAGCGCGCCTGCCGAGGCCTGTGTTGTCCAAAGTCGGATTTAGGGAAACCGGAGCTGGGCCCGTCGAGTGGCAGGATCTGGCCTCCATCCTCCACCCCCACCCCTGCCCCTGCCCTGCCTTCAGCGGTGAGCCTGGGCCATTCTTTCCTGCCTCCCCAGGCTCACCATTTGCCATAAGGCAACTTCGTGCCAGCTAAGTAGAAGCTCCCGCTTGTCCACAGAGGTACGGCTGGAGTTCAGCCCGTGCTGCCCCCTGGCCTGGGTGCCCTTGTGCAGCGAGCAGCCTGCCCAACTGGACGCAGCAGTCTTGCTCCCCAGCCTGGCCTGCCCCAGACATACTCAAAGGTCAGGAAAGTCACACCACCTAGCTGGGCTCCTAGGGGCAACAGGTGCCTACTGGCCTCAGCCCTATCCCCACCTCTTCCCATCCCACTTCTGTCCGTATGCCTTCACTCCCCACTGTCCCTGTCCTCTGGGCCTGGGCGAGTCTCCCCATATCATCTTCTGACAATTCACAATAGGAGGCTGAGGGTCCAGAAAGGGACAGGGACCAGCTCAAGGCCACGCAGCAGTAGAGGGGCCTGGAAGAAACAGCTGGGCCGGGGGAGGACTGGCCAGGAAGCTGCCTTCGGGGCAGGGACGGGAGGGGTCTGGGGAGGACCAGGGCCTCGGCTTTTCCAGGATTTACTGTTCCCAGCTACACGGTGCCAGGGACAACAGTGCAGGGGGTGGGAGCAGAACAAGGACAGGTTTCAGGGACAGCCCCCTCCAAGCAGTACTGTGGTCTCAGCTCTCGGGCACTAGAGACCCCTAGTGCCCCTGTGAGGGCAGCCACAGGGCTGGGGGAGGGCAGCACAGTCATGAAATGAGCCCGAGTGCCACAGTCCGAGGGTCTGGGCCCAGTTTCCTGGGCACCCACCAGGCCCCTTGCACCCAGCTCCGCTAATCCCCATGGACATCCAGACAGGCGGGGAAGCAGACAGATATCCCCAGGGCTCACAGAGTCAGGGTATGCCTGAGAAACACAAAGATGCCAGAGACCGCGTTCAAACAAGGTCTCCCTGACCGCAAAGCCCGAGCCTGGCACCGCGGGCAGGCAGGGCTGAGTACCCCTGCCCGGGGCTGGGGCTGGGGCCAGCTTGGCCACCAGTTCCTGGGGGATTGGACATAACACTGTATTCCGTCCAATCCAAGAGCCCTGCCCTGGGGTCCTTGCTTTACCCCAGAGAGGTTATCCTGGGCCCTGAACTTCCTCCTCACCTTGAGATCTTGGGCAAGTCACTCCCCTTCTCCAAGCCTCCCCGGGCCCTCAGTCTCCGAAGAGGTGACAGGTGTGATGGCCAACATCCCACAGAAATCATACCCTTCCACCATTGGACATGGGAGCGGAGGTCACGCAAACCTGGAGACGCCCCCTTTGTGAGCCAGGGGTTCACATCCCAGCTCTACAGCCAGCTGGGTGACCTTGGGCAAGTCACTTCCCCTCTCTGCATCTCAGTTTTCTGTCATCTGCACAGTGGGAGCAAATCAATCTCTGCCTCACAGGGTAGCCAAGAACGGGACCTCATCTGCATGCCCAGCCCTGGGCCCCCAGCGCCCGCAGGTGAGGATGGGCACATTGGAGACGAGCCTGCGCCCCCAAGTGTGCTCAGCTCCCAGCAGTGCTGAGGGTGGGAGGCGGGAGGGGGCGGGAGATGGCACCCCACCTCGGAGTGCGGCCTGCCAGCTCTGCGGAGCCGGGGGCCTCCAGGTTCTCAGAGAGGCCCCCTTTTCACGGTTTAATTGAATATTTGAATAATCCTTTCATTCCAGCGAGGCATAAAGAATGTTGTCCCAATAGCGGTGACTCAGGCAGGCGCCCCCGCGCACAATGGCCCCTCGAGTGGGGCTGCTATTCAGGCCGCCTTTTGTTGGCGCGGAGCAGTGGGTAAATTGCAAACGCTTAAGGGAATGCTGCCGCCGCCGCCTCAATGCAAGTCAGGAAATCGAATGTTAGGTCAATCCATTAAGCTTCGATTAAGTCCTCGGCAGAACAATGCCAGCCGGGCCCATCTTCATAAACACCGTGATTGCCAGGAGAGAGGCACTAATTTTAATTAAACCTCCTTACCTGCCTCCGCGCCCTCCCCATTTAGACGCCAAATGGCACCCTTCTGCAGAGGTAGGCGAGAAGGAGGGGCGGAGGAAGCGGGAGGGCGGGGGCGGGGCGGGGGACACAGAGCACAGCACACGGTGCGGCTGCCGGCCCAGGGAGGAGCGGCCCCCAAAGGTGACACCCCGCACGCCAGCTGGAGTTCTCCAGGCAAGTGGCCAGCCCCCTCTGGGCCCCAGTTTGCTGGAGGCCCCGGCTCTGTGGGGAGGCTCCGGGAGATCCTGGAGGAGCCCTCTGCTCCAGGCTGTCTGTTCCACCCCTCCCACTGCCAGGCCTGGCCTCGGGCAGGGCTCCTGCACTTAGAAGGGCCTTGATGAAATGCAAATTTGATCATATTACTCCTGGTTAAAATCCTTCCCAAGGGAAAGTTCAAGGTAAGTGGCCTGGCATTTAAGGCCTTGCACAGCCCCTGTCCACCTCGCCAGCCTCCTCCTCCCCCTCCCCACCTGTTACAGCCACGTCTAACTTTCAAGATTCCCCATAACTTGGCACAAGCTGTTCCTTTAAGTCTGGAATACCTTTAATGTCACTTGCTTTTGCTTCACCCAGAACACTCCTACTTATACTGCAAGGCCCAGCTCAGAGACCCTTCCTCCAAGAAGCCTTCCCTGATATCCCAGGTGGAGTTGGTTTCTCCTCTGTGGCACAACCCTATCACATTGGGAGCTCAGGCTCCTCTCTCAACCGGGCACCTGCCACCCAAGGTCTCTGCACCCACTGGCCTCTTTTGTCACTGCTCTTCATCAGCACAGTCAGGTCCAGGTCCCAGAGCCTCCTCGTCCTCCTCCCCTGGCAGCCCAGCCTCACTAGACTTCTGACCTGCTGGGCTGGGGGCTCCTCTACCCAGCTCAGCCAGACCCGTGTCCCTGTGCCCAAAGATAAGGCAATGTGCCAGACACACAGCCTGTGATAAGGATGGACACTGTGGCCTGGTGCATTCATTTGCTTTGTTCATTAACTTGTTCATTTGCTCATTAACTTATGATGAAAGCAAAACAGACACACACTTCGGAGGTGTCAGGCCAAGTGCTGAGCGGTTTGGGGGAATTCTCTCATTAAATCCTTATAGCAAGTTAGGGATTATTAGGATGGTCATTTTACAGATGGGGAAATAAAAATAGCGGCTCAGAGAGGGGAGTGACTTGGTCAAGGGCACACAGCCAGAGAGGGACCAGATTTAGACTCTGGGTCATCATCCCCATCTAGTCCCCTTTCCTCGCCACTGTGTCACCCTGCCTCTCAGACACATGCGTGTGCGCGCACACACATGCACACACGCTTGCACACTCCCACCCCTCCCCCAGCCCCTCCAGCCCGTGCCAGCCTAGCGCTGTGGTCTCTCCCGGTCTCCTGAGCCTCAGCTGCCTCATCTGGGAAGCAGGGCAAAGGCCAGCATGGAGGCGGCCACCGCTCTGCCGTCTTCCTCGCCTCCCGGGGATCCTGGACCTATCGCCGAGTGTGGTCAGAGCCGGGCTGGGCCTGGCAGTCCCAACGCCCAGGGCTGTGGCGGGAAGGGGGGCTGGGGGCCGACCCCTCTTCAGGGGGCGTCCAGGGGGAGACGGAGCCTTGGCCAAGGAGCCTGGTGGCAGGCAGCCCACCCTCTCTAAGACCCTGCCCATCGGGTCAAGAAGTGTCACCCACAAACCACCCGGAACCCCAGAGACCCCCCCGCTCCAATCTCATGTGCCTCTGAGCACCGCCGCTCACCCCTCCAGGTTCCCTCAGCTCTGCGGCTGCGCCCCAATCACACTCGAGCTCCTCACGTGCATGACGCACAAGAAAGCCCCAGCGTGTAAGAGTTCATAGTCTTCACACACAAGTCATACACACACAGAAACAAAGACACAAACACACACATACCTCCTGCAGTCTCCACACCCCAAGCCACACGGACCCAGACACACGTGTCTGTGGCGCAGCTCTCACAGACCAGGCTGGGAGGGGGGTGGAGGCAGAGGGGGAAGGAGCTTCCCCGCCAGGAGCCAGCCTGGCCTGGGCCCCTAAGGCTTCCGAGAGGATTTCAGGCCCCAGCTCCTAACCGGCTGCCCAAGATTCTGCCCTCCTCACCCCAGTGGTTGTCCCCTACCAACCCCTGCAGAGCCCTGGCTGGTGGGTGTCCTGAGAGGAAGCCTGAGGCAGCCCTGCAGATAAGCCGTCCAGCCCCCAGATGGTTCTGCACCCAGCCTCGTGGCCACCACAGATGCCCCCGATCCACCTGAGCACTGGGCTTCTACTTTTCATAATCAAGCCCTTCTTCCCCTCTGCTTCCCTGACACCCTCCACCCGGCCACTCTCCAGCAGACACGCCCCTGCCAGACCGTGGCTGTATGCCAACCGCCCCCTCCCCAGGGGATGGAGCACTCAGATTCATCCACCCAGCAAACTCCTACTCATGCCCTGAGACCTGCTCAGGTGTTCCTCTTCTAGGAAGCCTTGGAGGCAGAGCTCTTGCTCCCCATGCTGGGTTCCCTGAGCCACACCCATCTCTCTGACCCAGCCCTAACCGCCTGGGCCGCGGGTCTCTCCCAGACTGGCAAGGAACAGAGCTATGTCCACAGCACTGCTGGGTGCGGAGGGCACTGGCGAGGGTTAGCGGGTGATGGGAGCCCAGAGCGGGGGTCGAGCTCCTCCGTAGCACTGGTCGCCACCCTCCAGACCGTGCTCGGCACTAGTCACGTCAAGCCCATTGTCTCTCTTCCCTGGAGAAGGGCGGCTCCCCGAGGGAAGGGATTTGGGGTCGTTGTTCACCACTGTATCCCCTGTGCCTCACCCAGTGCGGATGCCCAGTGCGCGTCTGTGGAATGCATGCATGCACGCACACATGCACGCACACATGGGCAAAGGTGTCTGCATGCCAAACAGCGAGAGTCAGAGGTTGGGAAGCTCTGGATCAGGGAATTGGGGAAAACGGGGACGTAGGATGGGAGCTGGGGAACAGAACGTCCCAAACTCACGAGGCATTTTCTGCAGGTGGCGTGGGTGCTTTTCTAGGGTGGGCAGCCGGAAATATACCAAATTCTCATCTCATGAAGGCCAGCCCTAGGCACTATCTTGGCCCTCTGTGCTTCCAAACAGAGAAGTGGGGTCCAGAGGAGAAGCAGCCCCCATATTAAGAGCCAGGCTGTGGCCCGGGGCCCTCATACCCTCGTTCACTAGGGGACAGGTTCTTGCCCCAGAGGCCCCATCTTGGCCACTCTGGCCACAGCAGAGCCGCCCCTCAGCCTCGCCCACACCTCCATCCCCCCTTGCTGCCCCCACTCACCGAGGCTGAAGAGGATGAGGAACTTGAGGCAGACGAACTCCTGGCGGTCCAGCTGCAGCGTGTGCAGCTGCAGCACCAGCTCCTGCGCCCGCAGCACCAGGCTGTGCAGCAGGGAGCCCGCCTGGGCGGCCACGGTGGTCAGCTCCACCTGGCAGGACAGAGGCAGGGGCAGGGGCAGCAGTGAGGGGTGCAGGTCAAAGGACATGGGCAGGAGGCTCTGATCAGGGACAGAGGGGCAAGGTGTGGACTGGAGGCGCCAGTCAGCAGGTGGGGCAGGTGTGCTCAGCCTCGGAGCTAGGCCAGGTGTGAGCAGGCATCTCCTCGGAACCCTGGGGCCCTGCCAGGCCCACCAATGTTAAGGGCCACCCTCCAAGCCCTCCCAACCCGCTGGGCCCAGAGCTGAAGGCACCCATGGCCTGCCTGCGGCCCCTCCTCGAAGTGGCAGCAGAATGAAGGGACACCAGGCAGGTGGGCGCAGAGGGAGCGCTGGAGGGTTTTTCACACACAAAGGACAGCGGCAGCCATCCCCGGGCCGGCACAAAGGGCTCAGCTCAGGAAGTACCAGGTGTCATGCTGGGGTGGGGGCCGCAGGGAAACAGGCAGGTCTGCCTGGCGACACACAGATGGGTCCACATGTCTGCCCAGGGTCCCACATGCTCACACATGCACACGTGGTCACAACTCCGCTCACATTGATGCACACATATGAACACATTCACAGGGCTGTCCCCACATGCCACCAAGTGAAGGCACCCACACGTGTGAACACACGCCTGTCTGGTCACATTCACAGCAACACAGACACTCGCCCGGGTATGTTCACATGTATGCAGTGACAGGAAAATAGTGACACCCACATACTTATAAGTGTGGAGGTGTTTGCACAATAAAATACGGGTGCTCGTGCACACGAGCGCACACACACGCACAGCAGACAAGGCCAGAGAGGCGAGCTGACACATCTCGGACAGACTCCTGTGTTTGCATTCACAGGTAGCCCCAAAGTCACCTCCTGGGGACCAGCATTCCCATCCCCTACCCTCCCGCATGGCCTGAGACCCCAGAGGGGACTGACGACGACAGAGGGCCTGGGGGAGGCAGGGCTGGGAAGCAGAGACTCGGTCTCTGCCCACCCTACAGGACCTGCTGGCCCACCCTGGAGTGACGCTGCCGCCACCGGGCTAGACACTGGCATTGCCCCCCTTCTCCTCCCTGTCCCTCTGCCCCCTACACCTCCTCTCACCAGCTGGGGGTCCTCCTCCTCGCCTGTGTCCCACCCAGGCCCCCACTTCCTCCTGGCCACTCAGCTGCCCCTGCTTCCTCACACACATCCTGCCCGTCCCTTCCACCTGGACCCTCCACACCCAGCTCCACCCCAGGCTCCCACCACCCGTCCTTTATTCCTGACTCCCTGCTCTACGGGGGCCCGGATCCTGACTGTCAGCTCTTACCCGCTCGCTCATTCATTCATTCATTCATTCCAGATTTCGGGTTTTCGAGGTCTTGCCTGCTAACCCTGCCCTGGCTGCCCCCCGGCCTCACGTACCAGCACCCCCGGGGACTCCGCAGTCTGACCGTCCCCCGCTCTGAGCCGGTGCCCGCCTGTGCCTGTGCAGGAGACAGGCACTGCCCCTCCCCCAGCTGTCGCCACCTGGCCAACTCCAGTTTATTCTCCCAAGACCAGTGTCACCGCCACCTCCTTCAGGAACCTCCTGTGACCATCCCCCACCCACCCCCCGTGCTGCACCCCAGAGCAGGGCTCCCAGGGGCTGGCTCCTCTCACGGCCAGGGACAGGCCTGGTCACAGAAAGGCAGGGCCAGGCCATGTCCCATGAACTTGGGGAAAGGGCCGGTATTCAGGGTGCCCACAGCTGTCCCTGGAGAGGCCTGGGTCCTCTTCTGGGCCCGGAATTTGGAAGTGCACAGTGGGGCTGGGGCAGGGAGGCGTGGGCTCAGTCACCTCCTGCCCGGTGACCAGCAGGATGCTGCCCTCCTTGCCATGCTGGATCTGGCGGTAGATGTGGTCGAACACCAGCAGCTCGCTCCAGCAGTTCTGCAGCAGTGTCATCTGGTCGGCCACCTGGAAGGAAGACACACGCGGGTCTGGGATCCAGCCAGGGTCCAGCTGGGGACCTTCCTCTCACCCCTCGTCCTCCCACCTCTCAGTTCAGAGACTCCACTGGGGTGTGACCTGGGCAAGCTACCTACCATCTCTGTGCCACCTCTGTCTACTTTACCAAAGGGTGGCAGGGCTCTAGCGAAATAATGGGAGAGTGTCCAACGGGGTACTTGGGGCTGCCCCAGCTCTGCCTCTTACAAGTCGTATGACCTTATGCAAGTTCTATAACCTTTCTGTGCCTCAGTTTTCTCATCTGTAAAGTGGGCAAAGAACTTAGAAGATGGTCTGGCGCGTTAAGCACTCAGTGTCTGTGATTAAGGTCCATGGAAGTGCTCTGCGTAGGGCTCCTTCAACTTCGAGGCAAGATTCTTGTTCATTTTAGCATCGTGCCCATTTGGCCTGCTGGCAACCTCAGCTGCCCACAAAGGAGCCAGGGAGAAGGAACAGAGGGCTGTCCTGGGCCTGCGCAGAGCTTTCAGACTCGGGGGAAGGAGGGAAGGTCCCCCTGGCCGACGGGCAGCCCCAGGGAATGAGCAGCTGGACGGCAATGGTGTGACATCTGAAGCAGGCACAGAGCAGCGACAAGGGGCAGATTCTGGGTGCCACGGCTACAGTGCAGTGTCCTTCGACTCTGGGGGACCACTGCATTCTAGCACGACAAGGGCAGATGCTCGTGACAATGGCAGACGGGACTCAGCAGCAGAACCAGGGATGCCCTGGCTCAAAGCTCTATTTTTCAGATAAAGAATCAGCCACCCAGAGGGCAAGAGACTGTGCCGGGACCACAGAGGCAGAGCCAGACCAGGGCCGTGGCTGGCACGCCCAGAGCAGTCTCCGCAGGGACAGACTGAGGCCTCTGGGTGTTCAGAACCGCACTGGGCACCACAGGTCATCGTAGACGGGCACGGCACAGACTCCAGCCCCTCTCAGCATGTGTGGCTCCTCGGCCAGCCACCAGCTACCAACACATACGGCCCAGGCATCTTCCTGGGCCGTGCCCATGGGGAACACAAACCATCATAGCTAAGTCATTGTGCTGCAGCCCTACAACTCTGTGAGGCTGAAATAGTTATTACCTACATTATGAAGAGAGGAAACTGAGCACAGAGAGGTCAGGTAACTTGCCCAAGGTCACACAGCTTGGTCTGGCACCAGATCCATGCTCTTAACCATGAGGTGTAGAAGACCTCCCCCCACCTGCCATCCTCACCATCCAGGAGTTCAAGGTCTCTCACAGGCTCGTTACCTCCACGAAGCCCTCCCTGATCCCTCTTCCTTCCTCACCGCCCTCACCATCCCCTGGACATGGAAGCTGCACCATCTGCTGGCACCAATTTAACTTCTGTCTTCCCCAGTGCCTATGAGGTCTAGGAAGACAGGACTGATGCCCAGCTCACCTCTGAGGAGTGGTCAGTGAGTGGCTGATGAACAACTATGGGCGTCCCCAGAGATGTGCACGGAGGGCACAGGGAAGCCACTCCCAACCTGGAGGCAGCCCCTGGCCCAGGGGACCGCTGTCCTGAGGAAGGCTGACTCGCTCTTTCCCAGGGGCAGAAGCGCCTCCCTCCTCTCTGTTCCCCTTCTCTCCTGGGGGCATCCCTGGGGCCTGCGTCCCCAGGCCGAGGGAGAAAAGGGAGGGTGGACAAAGAGAGAAGCGAGCATGGGGCACAGACGGGCCTGCACGAGGGGAGGCAGTGTCGGTGCCTTCCTCCCCGCTCGCCCCGTCCAGCCACACACACACCTCGCCTTCAAAGCAACAGTTCTCCCTAGAGCCGGTGACTGTCTGGACAGAAGCCCAACCGTGCCCCCCAGGATCAGCCCCGACCCACCTTCATGGGCTGGGCGGGGCCAGGAGAGACTGAGACCTGCAGGGGCTGAATTACAAAGACATCTGTCCTTATCTCTGCTCAGGAAGCAGCCAGCACCCGTGGAGCCGGGCAGAGGCCTCCCGGGGCAGTTTCCAAGAGGGAGGCAAGGCTCAGAGAGCACCCACTGCCAGGCACGGTGCCCAGCACAGCCCATCGACGTTCTGCCCATAGCGCCGACAAGGAGACAGAGGCTACCTGAGGTAACACGCGGGCAGCAGGCTCTGCCCAGATGCCCCTGCTGGGCCTCTTTCCCAGGGAGTCCCTGGGAACTGCCCGAGCAAGGCCCAGGTAGGAGGCATCTGCCCAGGGAGTCACACTAGCAGCAGGAGAAACCCAGGCCTACCTTGGGTGACCCAGATGGAGACAGAGGGCGAGGGCGGACACGCAGGGCCAGGCTCTGCCCCCCACCCACTGTGGGCCCACAGGAGCAGACACCCTTGTGCCCAGATTGAAGGAACAGGGGGTGGGGGGGTGGAAGGAAAGAAAAGAGATAAGGGGAGAATTAGGAGATAAGCAGGCGGAGCTCTGGGCAGAAAGCAGAAAGGGTCACAGTGACCTGGCTGGCCCAGCCCTGGGAGCAGACTCTGTACCCAGACCTCAGACCCTGGGCTGGAGGTAGCCCTGCCCGACGGGGCTGATAGGGGTGGCAGGGGCGGAGAGAAGCAATATGGTGGCTTCGGCGTTGGTGCTGCATGCCCCGTGTCCAAGCCCCAATCCAGCCGAGCTTACTCCTCTGCCCTAATTTCCTGTACTGCAAAATGGGAAGAATAATTCCTCCCTGTCTTGGTTAGAGAAAACATATAAACACATGTGGACCCGCTGTGGGCTGTCCTGGGCGTGCTGCTCAGCCCGGGCTCCTACCCGCCCTTTGGCCGAGCAACCTCTCCTGCCAGACTTTACACTCACTTCCTCCCTTGGATGGACGGATGAACACATAAAGACACCAAACTCCAAAACACTCCTCACACAGATGAGCCACATGTACACATACACACACACACAAACACACACATGCACTCCTCTCTCTTTAAAAGAAAACCAGAGCGTCTGTAGCTGCCAGCCCCTCTCCACGAAAAAGCAGGTGGCTAAGAGGCTCACTTAACCAAAGAGCATCGGTTTTTACCTTCCAAAGGTTTCTCCCTAAGCCAAAGGTTCCTCCTTCTCTACCCTCGGGCCTCCCTGCTGTCCTGGGAACAAGGACATTTGCAATCCTGGCCCTGGAGTCCCGAACAAGCCTGGCCTGCCCATCAGCCACCCACCCCTCCTGCTGGACTGCCACAAATCTTCCTGGAGCCTTGACGCTTGCAGCCTGCCTCCGACATGGGGTATTTATGGGTGCCAAGCTGACCTCCCTCCCAGCAGGCCCCTTCTAGAGCCCTCTGGGGTCTGATCAGTCTGGCGGCCGAAGGCCAGGGTCTCTGGAATTCTCCAGCAACTGACATGCCACGGGCTGGCCGTGGTGCTTTCTGGCTGAGTGGTCAGTGAGTCATCATTTGTCAGCCCTGGAGTGACAGAGTTGCCGCTGCTTAAATGAAACCATATATCTGGACAGTTAAATCTGTTGCCCATTGGAGCCTCGGAGCTGGACGTTGAGGGTGAACCAATGTCAGGATGGGTCATTGGGCACTCTTGGCCCCCACCTCCTCTATCTCTTGCATTCTCCCAACCCAGCCTTCATGGTGAATGTCCAAGAGGCTGAATTCCTGTGCCTCAGATATGGCCCTCCCCACCCCAGCAGCAGGTAACTGTGAATTTCTGCTACTTTGCAGATAAGAAGTTGCTGTATAAGCCCAGGACACAGTGGGCTTATAAAAAAAAAGTGGGCCATCTTGTCCCAGAACTAGAGTGTGCTTGGAGGAGCATGGATGTGTCCAGTGGTATAGTATAGACGCCAGGGTGTGGTAGCAGAGAGGGACAGAAAGGGAGGGGGCTGTGGCCCCGTGCTAACTTCTGTACTGGTCCTAAACCCTTACAACAACCCTACAGGGTGGATATTATTTAAACTCCTCCCATTTTATAGATGAGGAAACTGAGGCCCAGAGCCGTCAAGCCATCTGCCCAAAGTCACACAGCTTGTAAATGGCAGAGCCGGAACTTGACAACAGGCCTCTCTGATTCTGGTCTTTGGTATCCACTTCTGTGCCACTGTCAGACGTAACATGCTATGAGTGCATGAGAAGGAAAATGGAAACAGAGGGACAGCCATCCACGCTGGGAAAGAGAATGGAACAGGAAAACCCCAAGAGGGCATCTGGAGCCCAGTGTCCCTGACAGCTCAACTGAGCTCCCAGGCCTGCTCCTGAGCAGCAAGGTATGATCAGCATCGCAGAGGGCTGAGTGGGCCTCTGTGCAGAGCTCAGGTGGGGCCCCCTGGCCATGGGGCCGCAGCCAGCCCTGGCAGGCTATCCATCATCCGCTACCAAAGGACCCACTCCCAGTCCAAGCTCTGCTCTGACCCGCCAGCCTCTCCAGCCCTGCTTCATGGGACCACTGTGAACTCCTGCAACACAGGATACCTTTTCACTTTTAGGCCTTCCTTCACCTAAGCTGTCCCCACCGTCTGGAATGCCCTCCACCTTGGCAGACTCCTTCCTGGAAAGGCACAGATTTCCTCAGTTGACAGCTGTCTGCTCTCCTGCCAGGCTCCCTCTGCCCCTTCCACTGCTCTAAGAGCATGGGCACCTGCACTGGCATTATCTATGTGCACGTCTGTCTTCTCCTCCAGCCTGGCAGCTTCCTGGGTCCAGTTCATTTTAATGTCCCCAGTGCCCAGCCCAAGGGCTGTCCCACACTCAGAGCCAAGGAGTCCCTTCTTCTGTCTGCTAAGATGTGTCTTGTCTGGAGATGAGGAGTTGCATGGTCACGCACAAGGGAGACCAAAGTCACACCCCTCTCACTTTTCTGCCTGCTCATTTCTGGGCCTTGCAAACAGACACCAGTCCAAGGCCCATTGAACCAGTGCAAAAGGACTTCTGCATGGCTGCTGAGGCACCCTAAGGACTGGGCTGGTACTTATCTGCAAGGCCCTTTACAGAGGGTGGTGACCATGGCTTGATTCGGAGATTCTGGGAAGGGGAAGCAGGAAGGTTTGGACCACGGAGAAGCCAGAAGCAGGAAAAAACACTCAGCAAAGCTGGGACAAAAGCCCTTCCCATCCTGCGTGAAAACCCCCAGGAGACTAGGAAGGCAGCCAGAGGAAGTGCCCTGCCTCTGGATCCAGGGTTCTGGAAGGCCGGGAATGCCCTGTTCCTCCTCCCCTCTGCACAGGGGGCTCACGGGAAGTCTGCAGGGGAAGCTGGCAACCAACCCAGGGGGCTTGGGGTCCTCCGCCCCACCGGGACCTCCAGCCATGAGAAGGCAGGTGAAGCACCTTTCGCCCCATCCATCAGGTCTGTCTAGGGAGTGATCGGCAGTGGCGAGAGCAGGCCAGGGTAAGGAGCCGACCCCAGGACAGACATATGGCACATCCCCAGGCCTTGGCCATGACAGCCCCTCCACAGTAGAAGCAGAAGCCATCATCCCCAGTTCTTGACTGCCAGAGAAACCCAGGTCCCCAGCCCCATGATGTCGCTAGGGCTCAGAGCGCCCACACCCCACCCCAAACCCCTCCAGCCACTGAGGGCAGGCAGTGCCCCCAGGCCATCCGGCCACATGCCCCTGGAGGAAGCCCAGGCCCGAGTGGCGTCAGCACTGACAATGCTGCTCAAGGCTGCAGTGGCCCCAGCAGGGAGGGCAACGGGGCCTGCTGTTTACACCCAGCCCCAGAACAGCCAGTGGGTTTGGCCTGGGAAAGCCAAACACCGATAGGGCTGGGTTAGGGTGCCTGTACCCAGGCCAGGCAGGGGTGGGCCTTGGCCAGGGTTGAGGGGCCTCTGGGGAGGCCTCACAGGGAGCCGGGGCACTAGGGAGGCAGCTCTCAGGCCTCAAGCCCTTCAAACCACTAGGCAGGATGACTAAGAAGTTCTTCCTTCTGTCTGGTCCCAGTTTCTCCTGCTTCTTTCCTGCTTGCTTTAGCCTAAAGTACCTAAACCCAGGGGGAAGAAGGCCCTGTAGTGGAGGGAGGGCTGCCTCGCCTGGGAAGATGAGTGGAAGCCCTAGAATCCCACCTACCACCTACCAGCTCCCCTAGACACACACACACAGAACCAATCATCACGCACAAAAGATGCAGGGCAGTAAGACCTTTCACCTCACAGGGAAGGAAAAGGGCCCACAGACATCTCCAACTCGGAGACACTGAGAGCCCCATCTGTGACATCTGAGGCTGGTGGGGCCTGGCGGCCTCCCTCAATGGGAGGGCAGGATGGGCTGGATTCCCTTCCCAATACTGGTGGGGCCTTGGGGGACAAGACAGCCTCCCAAGGACTCAGCTGGTGCTTTGAGGGAGTCCAGGGTCTCAGAGAAAGAGGGAGAAATATCAACAGAGAGAGAGAGACTCAGAATGGGGCAGAAACAGAAACTGAAGGGGCTGGAGAGACAGAGGAGCAGAGAGACAGCACACCAGGGAAAGAGAAGGTAGAAAGAGACAGAGCCTCAAGAAATAAAGAAGGAGTGGGAGAGAGCAGGAAGGTTGCAGGGGACCCAAGAGGCTGTGATGGAACAGAAATGCTCCTTAACGTCGCCAGTGTGGCCTCCCTGTCCCCAACATTCCCTGAAGCCAGTGGGCAGGATGGCCTCATCCAAGGGGTGATAGAAGCTAAGGTTTGAGTGGCCCACAGGGTGTGTCTGATCCAGGGGCCAGCCAGGTGGGAGGAGGGACTCACCTCCAGCTCCTTGAAGACCATGCACCTGCGTGCCCAGTCCACGATGGAGATGAAGGTCTGGTCAGCCATCCTGCACAGGAGGCCAAAGGACGCGGGCTGGTCAGGCCGGCCTTTGGCAGGTTCCTGCAGGCAGCCCACGATGCGCGCCCGCACCTGGTCCTCGTCCGGCTCCAGCTGCAGCAGCTGCAGGATGAGCTCAGGCACGCCGGGCCCTCCAGAGAAGGGCTCTGGGTAGCTGTAGGGCAGCCCGGGCTGTGGGGGGCTGGCATAGGGCTCCGGGTACTCGGACTTGATGGCACGACCAGGGAAGGCAGGGTAGAGGTAGCCAGCCAGGGGCCCGTGAGTGCTGGGCACGGCCATCGGCAATGCTGGGGCCCCAAAGTCTCCCAGTGGCCCAGCAGGTGGACCAGAGGCCAGGCCCTTGGGCTCGGGCGCATGCAGGCTGGGGGGCAGCATGTAGTCCGGCGCTGGAGGGGGCGGCGGGGGCACCCCCATCGGAGGACCTGTCTCCAGCTTGAAGCCATTGGCCCGAATCTGTGCCTTCTTCTGCTGCTTCAAGGCTCGGTCCCGCTTGTACATGGGCCCAAACTTGTTCCGGCCGCCCCGCATGCGGTCAGCGCGCACAGCTGTGGGCAGGGGCAGAGGGTCAGGCTCACTCTCTCCAAGCCACCTCCCACACTGCCCTACCACAGAGCCTTTCCAAACAAACCTGGCTGTGTCACTCCCTTGCTCGATACCCTTTCGTGGCTCCCACTTCCCACAGGTGAAGTCAGACTCCATTGCTTGGCATTCAAGGCCCTGCTCAGCTTTCTAGGTTACCCGTCCTAAGATGCTGTGCTCCTTCTACTCCACCTTACTCACCTCGCTACTCCTCTGCTTGGCACTTCTCCTGCCTCCTCCACCCTACCTTCAAAATCCCTTCTGCCTCAAACCCTTTTCCTTCACTTGTGTTTGCTGAACACTCAGCCTCAATGTCACCAGGAAGTATTCCTGGATTCACCCAGACTCCATGGTCCTTGCCCCAGATATCCTGCCCCTGCGCTCTCTTATCATGCGAGTGTATCTTGGCATTGTGCTCCAGGCTGAGAGCTCCGTGGGCTGAGGCTCAGGTGCCCAGCACAGGGCCTGGCAGGGAGAAGGTGACAGAAGGGGATCCTGGTCAGCCTTGTTCACATCTGGGTCCCTGGTGTCCGGCTGCTTATTGACTGACTGCCTGGCTCTGTTCAACCCTGGTTGCAAATGACTTTGCCACTGACTTTGAATATGAAACCGAGTTTAGGGCTGGCCATGGCTCTGTGCTGGGGGAGGGGACCTTTATTGCTGACTAGATGGCCCTCCACCTGGCCAAGAATATATCACCAGCCAGACCCAACAGGTGTATCTCTGCAGCTGGAGTGTGGCCCCAGGCCCTGCTCAGACAACCCCCCCCACCTGTACCCCGTGGCCAGGCTCTGAAAGAAGGGAGAGCAAGGGAGATAGGACAGCACTCAGCAGGGATGGTGGCCTGGGGACCGCCTGGCTGATCTTCCTGCCAGCAAGGGGGGCAGCTCTGCTTTGCTCCCTCAGGCTGCACCGGGGTTTCTGCTGCTCCTAATCACCAGCTCTCCTGGCCCCTCAGGACCTGGAGATAGGAACGTGGGCACTGGAGACAGGACAGGATAGCCCCCTCCCATCCAGGAGTCCCTCCTCTAGGTGGCAGGACATGTGGTCTGCAGCTCTCAGAGCCACTCAGGGCTTTCTACATTGTTCAAAAACTTCAGCCAAGGGCTGCCTGCTCTGCACCCAGCCTGGCTGGGCTGCAAGGTGGAAGCCTGCGCCTCTCCACCCGCAAAGAGCATGAGTCTTTGCTGCTGAAACTCCTCTCCTTCCTAGGCTGAGAGCTGTGGGGTGGGGAGGCAAAGATGGGACTTGTCCTCTGGGGGCAATTGTTCCTCACTCCCCAGCCCTCCCAGGGCCTGGCTAAGCAATGGGAAGGAATCTCACCCGCTGAGTGAATGAACCAAGTGAACGCTTTGGATGGATGGATGGATGGATGATGGATGGATGGACGAACAGATGGGCAGCTGGGTGAGTGAGGGCTGAAAGTGGTGACGGACAAATAATGGAAAGTATGACCATAATCATTGATAACTGCGCAGCATTTACATGGACTGGTTCTTTAGGCCTTTCATGCACTCTCTCAATCCTCACCCTAACTTACGAAGGAAGGCACTACTGTTAAGCCCAATTTTCAGATGGGGAATCTACAGCTCAGAGAAGTTAAGGAATTTGCCCAATGTCACCCAGCCTGTAGGTGGTGGCACTGGAGCTTGGCCTTGGCTCTGGCTGGTGTTGGGTAACAGCAGGGTGGTGGGGAACTTCGCAGAGGGACAAACTCTGCTGGGGCTCTGCCCTGTGCTGGTGCCCCCATTAGGGACTAGGGAAGGGGTCATCTCCCTAGGGTGCCTTTCAGATACTTCTCAACTCAACCCAGGCTGGTCCTGCAGGCATCCCCTCCCCCAGGCCCGAGGCCCACCCAGTGCCAGTTCCCGGTTCCTCTGCGGAGATCACAGAGATCGGACTGTAATGTCGCCGCTGGGCCTCAGAAACTTCCATAAGGCCAATGGTGCCTTCCTCTCAGCCCCTCTCTCAGCCCTCCCCCTGCCCCCTCGGGCCGTCAGAGGTCACGGTCCGAGGCCAGCGGGCGCGCACCTTCCAGGCGCATCCCCACCGTCAGGCACTTCTGGAAGCGGCAGAAGGGACAGCGCTTGCGCTGCGTCTTGTCGATCTTGCAGCTCTGGCTCTCGGTGCACGTGTAGTGCTTGTTGTTCTGCACCGTGCGCTTGAAGAAGCCCTGCAGGAGAGGGGAGTCAGCGCGGGAGGGCCCGACCCTCGCCCGGCTCCCGCGGGGCGCTCCGCTGCGCCGCCCACCGCACCCCTGCGGGCTCCGCCCGCTCGCCGGCTCCCCGCTCACCTTGCAGCTCTCGCACGTGAGCAGCCCGTAGTGGTAGCCGGACACCTTGTCCCCGCACACGGGGCACAGCTCGTCCAGGTCCTCGTCGTAGGAATAGTCCATGCCCGCGGCGTCCGCCTGCGGAGGGAGGCGCGGGTCACCGCGGGCGGCCGGCGGCACCGAGGACCTGGCCGCCAGCACCGAGGACCTGGACCCGCAGGGCCGCCCGCGGCCACCTCCCTCAGCCCCTCCTCGCCGGCCCGTCGCGTCGCCCCTCGCAGCGCGCGGCCCGTCGCGGCACCCACTGGAGCGGCCGGGCAGCCCCGCGCCCGCCCGCCCGCCCGGCCCGCGCCCGCCTTGCCGCCGCTCCCGGGGCTCCGCCCGCGCGTCCCCCGCCGTGCCCGATCCCGGACCCTCGGATTCGATGAGCTTCGATTCGGATTCGTTTGTCTGAGAACAAAACCCCGATTCTGAGAAAACGAGATGGGCTCAGCAGCCGCGGGAGACGCAGTGTAGCCGGGAGAGTGGGGCGCCTGGCCCGAGTGTTTTGGCAACCCGACAGAGACGAGGGAGACAGAGACAGAGACTGGGAGAGACAGAGAGACGGGCAGAAACGAGAGCGAGAGACAACCACCGACGCTGCTCAATGGAGAGAGCCGGGGCGACAGCGACAACGCAAGCCCGAGAGTGCCAGACACGCTGGTGCCGAGTCAGAGGGAACCTGGGCGGGGGTCGAGAGAGACAGAGATGGAGATAGAGATGAGAGATGACCGAGAAAGAGAACGAGAGAGAGACAGAGACAGAGAGAGACACCAGGTCAGAGATACCAAGAGACAGAGGCCCAGAGAAAACCTAGAGAGACAGAGTCAAGAGACACAGTGACAGACTAGGGACAAACCGAGACACCAAGAGACGAGAGAGCCCGGGAGCCCGAGGCGGGGGAGCGACCGAGACAGCGAGGGAGAACCTGGAGAGCGGCGGCGCCCACGAGACGGGCGGCCGGGGCCGCACGGAAAACGCCGCAGCGAGCCCCGAGGCGCGGCCGCGCAGAGTCGGACCTGGACAGGGGCCGCAGCCGAGACGGCGGAAAACGACGGCGCCCGGGCCGCAGAGCGGCCGGGGTCTCCGGGCCGGGACAAAGCCCCCGCCAGCGACGGCAACGGAGGCGCGGCCCGCGCCACCCGGACCGAGACGTCGGGCGGAGACGGCGCGGAGGCGCAGCGGAGACCGCGGTGCCGGGCGGGGAGCCGCAGGCCCGCGCGAGGTGCAGGGAACTCAGGGCGGGGGAGACCCGGCGAGCTCCGGGAGGCCGAGCCCGAGGCGGGGGAGCGACCTCGGGCGGAGAGTCCGAGTCCCCAGGAAGGAAGCGCGCAGAGCCAGGCCGGGGACCCGAGATGGGGCGCGACGGCGGCCGCAGCCCGCCCGGCGCCCACCTGGCCGCTCCTGCGAGCAGCGCCCCGCGTCCGG
Organism: Mirza zaza; assembly: GCA_008750895.1. Classification (NCBI taxonomy): domain Eukaryota; kingdom Metazoa; phylum Chordata; class Mammalia; order Primates; family Cheirogaleidae; genus Mirza; species Mirza zaza. The sequence goes on along the minus strand of VSMD01122903.1, from coordinate 1,562 downwards.
CCAGCGTGGAGCCCCGCACCTCCCGGCCGCGCCGCCGCCGCCGCCGGCGATGAGCCGCACCCGGGCGCAGCGCCGCCCGCCCGCGATGACGGCCGCTTGGGCCGGGGGCGGGGAGGCGGGGGCGCGGGGCTGGCGGCGCGGGGCCTCGGCGCTCCCCCACCCCCACCTCCCCGCCCCCCGCCGCCTCCAGGGCCGCTCCGAGGCGCACCTGGGACCCGGGCCCCTCGCCGCCACTGCGCGCCGCGTGAAGCCGCTGCGCTGGGGCCAGGGGCCGGCCCCTCTATATCAACGCGTGCGGTATCCGGGGGCGGAGGCCCGGCCGCGTCCTCCCCCCAGCCCGGCCCGCTCCCTGCACCCCCTCCCCAGCCTGGCTGGAGTCTTCGCCCTCATCCTCTCGCCCCCGGAGCCCGAGCGGGCCCGAGAACAGCGGAGCCCGAGTGCCCCGAAATCTGGGCAGGTGTCGGGCGCCCGGGAGCTTGGGGCCACCCGCCTGCGTAGGGAGGAGGCGAGCTCCTGTTTGCAAGTCCAGCTTAGTCGGGGCGAGGGCCACGCTGGTGGCGCTGGTCGTTTTGCAGCGTGGAAATGGGTAAAGGCGAGAGTGGGGATCGTGGCCAAGACACCGGCTCAAGGCTAGAAACCAGGTTCTCCCATTGGCCCTGCCACGCGTCCTCTCTCAAGCCACAAGCAAATCTCTCGGCCTCTCCGGTCTTCAGTTTCCTCATCTGTGAAATGGGGAGGAGGACTGATCTTCCTTAAGGGTGGGTTGTGAGGGTGAACTGAAGTAGTGCCGGCAAAGCACATGCCTGGCATGGCAGAAGGGCTCAGTATGGCCCAGCTGGGAGATCTGGGGCAAACCCCTTTTCCTCTGTGAGCCTCAGTTTGCTCAGCTGGCAATGGGAATCGGGAAGCCTGGCAATCCCATTCTTCGAATTTCCCAGGTCTAGTGCATACTGAAGCCACCGCAGGCGCGGAAGCTGGGAGAACAGAGCCCAGAGGAGGGGCACCTCTGCAGCCCTCTGAGTTCCTACGGGCCGGGGGCAAAGGAAGGGAGTGCCCTGCAGCCTTGGGGACAAAGGGTCCCTGGGCGGCCGGGATGACAGAGCAATTGCTCTGGGCTGGGGAATGTCCACCGCGCCGCTCCTCCCATTTCTCAGTTGCAGAAACTGAGACGGGAGAGATGAAGGGTCTGCTGGCATCCTGCCTCCGCCCCCTCCCGCACTTGGGGTCAGTGAGCGTGTTGGGGACCCTGAGGCCAAAAAGCCCGATCTTCAAGCCGGGAAATACCCAGTTTTGGCCCAGCTGACCTAAAGGCTCCGTCTGGGCTCCAGCCTGGAGGCCTCGGGCTTGTGTTGGAGCCCGCGCCCCAGTCGGAGAGCGGCGCAGGCCACCGCCCCTTTCGCTCACCCTGCGGGAAAGCGGCCGGATCTGCAGACTTGCTGTGCAAGCTCGGGCCAGTCACTCCTCTCTGAGCCTCAGTTTCTCTGTATATAAAATGGAAAAGATTGGCGGTTTCCGTGAGATTACATGGACAAATCTTGGGTGAGGAGGGAGGAAAGAGCCAG